>JANEZO010000068.1:0-148070 GCA_025169545.1 Anguilla japonica | reverse complement strand
TGCAGATCAGCTGGCCAGCCTATAGCTGGGGAGCACAGAGGAGGCCCAGCCCGGAGTGTTGGAAATGCAAATGGTCGAGCATGGGGATCGGCTCCGTCGGTCTGCCACACTGTGGACAAGGCGAGGGGTGGGAGATCTTCAAAGATCAGCGAGGCAGGTTGAGATTGGGGGTTGGGGGAGGGGTGTCCGCATCCTTTGTTCTTGAGCTTGGCATTGTGGGTTCCTGCACAGTCAAGAACAGGAATTTTATACCTAATGGGCCCTCTCCCAGCATGGGACCCGTGTTCTCATGACTGTGCCTTTTCAGTTTGGTGTGCTCTTTGTCCTTGATTCCCTTGCAAAGATAGTCTTGAACATTTCAAGTCCTATTTTTAGATAATGTCTTTCTTTGTCGTTCTTCTGCTGAACCAATAGTGCCGGTAGTGAGCTTGCTAATAAGACTAGTTTAACTTGTTTTACTGCTGTACTGCATATCTGAGACATTCAGATTTAAAGTAAATCAGTTTTTTTAAAATTTAAACTATACAGTGCCCTCTGTAATGTTTGGGAACAAGACATTTTTTTTGCTTGATTTGGCTCTGTGCTCCACAAAAGTGCTGTAAACTGCTTTAATTCTACATGGTAAAACCAAAAATGTATCCAAATATCCTTTAATAAAAGCTGAGCATCTGCACTTTAACTAAAATCAGAAATTGTAGAGTACAGGGCCAAATTAAGAAAATCTTTGTCCCAAACATTATGTTTCTGTGTAAAATATGCACTGGAGATTTTGGTACATTGCAGATGCTCCTCCCCAGTGCTTGTTATGTTCAGTAACCCACATTGTAAGAAATTCATATATAATTCTCATCACCATTGTGTGTTGCTGTCACATATGTGCCAACATTCCTTCAATGATCTTTAATATCTCTCCACACACCACCATTATACAGAACTTGCATTTATTACAAGCTACATAGCAGTGTTTTTGTGCTATTTCCCTCAACAGCAAGTGTAATGTAAGCTTTTTCGCTCATGTCTAGGTGACATTAATATTGCCTCACACTGCAATCTGATTTGCTATGAACTTATCTCAGTTTTTCACTCCAGAGAACAGTGATCATGGCTTTAAATAGCTCTCTACTGTATTACTCAGCCAGTTGAACACAAGGATGAAAACTTGTTTCTTGTCTATTCTACAGAGAAACAGCATGATTTTTATTTTTGAGGTCTGTAGCCTATCGGAATTTTGCAGTTTGTTCCAGCCTTTTTAGAGATGGCATGTAGTGCTTCGTAGGTAAAATCTATTTGTATTTAGTTTAACAGAAAAGAGCAATGCAGTATGTTTGTCTTTCACATCAAATTTACTGGGTAAATCCTGGGTCTACTAAAAGTGGAATTCTGTTATTTCATTTTGCACACTAGAGAGCTTTTTCAGGCATTCAATGAAAGCCAGATCCACAAATCTAGCCATAATTTTATTTAATATGATGCAATATTAAATATACCATTTATACTGTAGATCTTGCAATCCATTTGAATAATGCTGGCTTTGCTTTGCAAATGTTAAAATACCCAAAAGCTTAGACTGAAGGGTGATATTTCTGGTCCGTGAACTTGTAAGTCCAGGTATTTGATTCATTAACAGTTTCTGAAAGGTTCCTTAGCCTACATGAATGAGATTTGAAGGGTATATTTGTGTGTGCATGGATATGCTACGGTTCAATGAAAACAGTAACTGTAATTAATTTTGCTGCAGAACATACCAGTAAAGGCTGGGATTTTAATTGATGCTTCAAAGAATCTCCGAGAACTGGGATAATCTGTACGTTCTGAGAAATACCTGGAATCCTATCAAATTAAACTGAACGAACTCACGGATACATCACAGAAATGTTATCGTGTACGAAAACAAGATAACTGCAGCATGCCTCTCAAAAGTGCCTATCACTCATTTAGACATGTGCCTCAAAATCATGTTTTTTTTGTACTTGTCCTGTCATTTTGAACTGAACATGTTTGATGGTCTGTTATTTTAAGCTTAAATAAAGGATCATGAAAAAAAATACAAGGAACTAATAGCACCATCTGGTGGATGGAACAGTTCACAGAACGTTTCACTTTGCTCCACTGACTTAATGTGAACTGCTTCAGTGCACTATAACACATGCTAATCACACATGCACATAGCCTGTCTTATAGGTGCAGGACCAGAAAAGGAGTGAAACTGGAGAAACAGAGTCTGGCTTTGATATAATTTTATTTCCACACATATTGGATATCATTGCCGTCCACAGACAAACTCCAAACCAGGTTATACAGTATTACATATAAATATTAAATTAGGACTAATTGGTTAGATAACAAACATGGTGGCTGGAACACCCAGGGTGTGTTCCATACATTAAATAGTTGCATGTAGCGCTGTACCATGGAAATGTTGCTGAACTGAAAGCCGGTTGATACAGAACAATGTAAAAATTAGCTACTTATCTACCAGTAACACAAGGAGCTGCATTATCACAATTCGCCATTAAATAAACATATAACTATAAAAAATGAAGCTCCATCTTGCTAATACACTCACTATAAACATGACGTGGAATGTTGCTCACAAATATGCTACGTAACAGCTATATTTTTCAAATTAAAAAAAAAAAATGTATATATAATTTTTAAAAATTATTCTTATCACCTTCTCTAGTTTCTTTTATGAAGAAATGATTATCCAAAGCCGGTGCTTAACTGGCATCCAGTCATCAGCCGCCCCAGCCAACATGGTGCCAAGCACCTTTGCCATGTTGACATGCTTACAATGCTAAAGAGAATTACTTATACAAGAAACTATATTGCAAAAAATACACAGTGAATTGCATGATATGCCACATGTTGCACAATGGGAGGCGGAGCCCAGAGCTTGTGAATTTGAAGTGACCTCAAGAGCTCAAAAAATTTCACCTTCCATTAGCCCTTCTATGAAATGTTCTGTGGTGCTTTTCCATTTGGTTTCATCTGTGAGGCCAAGACCTTTCATCCAAAATTCAGTAGTTAATGAGCTTCCTGTCCACAGTAGGCAACCCCTAAACAGCTGGCACAATGAGCCAAGCACCTTTGCCTTGTCAACAGTGACACAAAAGATCGTTACCTCTGAAGTGTGTTGCTAAAAGTTCCCAAAGCGCTGCAGCACTTAAATGCACGAGTCTGCAGTCATTCCCAAGCCTTCTACGTTAGGAAGTATCACGGTTTATTTGAGTTCTGCGAGGTTTTAATGATGGCATATTCAGTTTCGAGCACAGCACGTTCCTGGTCTTGTTTCCTTTTTCCACCGGCAGAGGGATTGACCACAGCATAAGTAATGGTGTCCTCACTCTCTCCCTGAACACAAATAATATATTATAGCAGGTGTACTGCAAAACAACAGCGCCGTAAAAACAGAATTTAGCTGAAACTTATATTCACTCACCTTGTTCTGATCAGTAACTGTGTGGCTCTGTGAAAAATTATTATGTGCCGTCTTCCTTTGAACTAAAAAATTAATGCGAAAAGTTTAGTATAAGTATTATATAAGCTATTATAGTATAAGTATTATATAAGTATTATATAAGCTTTGCATTATAAGTATTATAATGCAAAGCTTATCATGAGGCAGTTCAGGTCTAAAACTAGGACTGATTAAGATAGTGTCTTACCTGTTCTTCTCTTGCATATCATGATCAATATCACAATCAGGACAACAGCTACACATATAGCCACTGCAAAGCCAATCCAGACATCGCTCTTAATTTCATCTGAGACAGGGCACAGACAGATATTGTGGTCAGTTTCTCCAGCTATCCATACATTATCTACACCCACTTATCTTGAGCAAGGTTGCAGGGATAGTCAGTTTCCAATAATTCAAATGTTTTTTTTTGATCCAGTTTGACAACATACCATAGGTCTATCATTTCACTTTGTTTTAAAAAACTGCAATGTCACATTAACCCTCCTCGTTCTCATCTATTGTGTGCCCTTTAATAAATTAATTATGCCTTTTATAAATGATGTTAATGGATAGGAAAAATGGGAATGGAACTGACTTACCACTCATGCAAAAAACAATGAAAACTCACTACTACTATTTTTGGATGTTCGACTGATACAAAGAGAGGAAAAAATATATGGCATTGGTGTTTTCATTTGGCCTCATTCACGAAACGTGTACAATGACATTTGATCGCAAACTGCGCAAGAACGTTTCCATGAACATTTCAGCATTCATATTTTTTTTCTTATCTGTATTTGTTAATGGCTGTTTCCGTATGCTAATCACATGAACAGGATTGCGCATAAAATTTACTGTCAGCATTCATCATCTCATACACCTGGGATATGCACAAAAACAAAGGTATGCACATATGTCATGAATCCCATATTGGTTTTTCTCAGGAACATTTTTAAGAACAAAAGTAAGAATAATTTAAGAAAAGTTTTGTGAATGAGGCCCAATAACTTTAATAATGCATATTGATGAAAATGTTATGAAGACGAAAACTGATGAAAAACATAGCTGACCCAATTTTAAAATATTATGTTTGCAGCTAAAATATTCAATGCATGCGAAATAAATAATTTTCCTTTAAAAGTACATACTGTCCTGATACTATTATGAATGGCAAGTAACTTCTGTTGTCTTCTAACAAGAAGGAACGCCAGCTCTTACCAGGGAAGCTGGTGGTGTAACTGTGTGAGGCCTTCAGCTTCCCCTCCTCAGTGAGCTGGCATCTCCACTTCATGTTGCGGTCTGAGCGCTCAAGTTTTACAGTCAGACTGGAGGAGCATTCTGACTCTGACAGCTTGTGCCTGTCTCCCTGCAGTGGGGCTCCTGTCTCATTAACCCAGCTCACTCTAATGCTTTTTCCACAAGACCCAGGGCTGTGGAGTTTACAGACAAGAGTAACTGTACTACCAATCTTCAGCTCTGTCACTGGAGAAGATGCAAAGACTGAAAAGGAAACATGAGATATAGTTACATGTCTACTGCACATGCTCAGAAAATAGGCTTATGAAGCTGATTAATACAATGAATTATTTTAGTAGGAAATGACACTATGTTAAAGTTAACTGTATAATCATTAGTCAGCTGCATCATACATCATTCTGAGAGAAACAAATTCCAAATGGAAATACTTACTGTTGAGAATAGACAAGTTAATAGCAGAACCATCGGTAGAATCCTCTTTATTGTGATACTGTCGACAGTAGTACTTTCCAGCATCAGCCGTGGTAAGATTATTAATGTGCAAAGAACAGTTAGTTCCCACTCTCAGCCTTCTAGCTATCTTTTGATTTTCATCTTTAACCACTCCATGAGTGACCAATTCAATTGATTCTTTTGATCGACCGCTGTTCCAGGTCCACGTAATTGAGGAACAGTTAAAAGAGCCATGAAGGTTGCATGGTAAACTGACAAGCTCTCCTGCGCTGGAGTACACTTTAGGATCTGAACCACTGACACCTGGGGAAAATAAATAAAGCCCATTTAAAACAGAGCTCAGACATATTCAGGTTACAAGATACAACATAATTTTGAACAAATCAATGAATCTGGTTTAAAGAGACAGATAACATACCAACTGTTTTTGTGTTTAGAAACAGTTTAGTCGCTGACACAGTGAGGTTGATGAGGAGGCAGAAAAGCACACGTCAGAATAAAAGGGCATCTTTTATCAATGTGTACAACAATGTATTGCTCCATATTTCAACCATTGCACATTTGTGTTTTTGATGATATGCAAAAACAAGAAAACAAACTAGAAAGAGCTATTTGGAATTTTTGAGTGAAATCTTTGACACTGACCAAGTTTTGACTGAGCTATACCAAAATATAATGTGCGGCAGGGTCAGTTAAATCCTGGGTAATGTTAGCCAGCTACAATGTGCCAAACTATGCAATGAAAGTGGATGGGAGAGTGGTACGCACAGTAAGAAATGCAGCATTTGTGAGAACTGAAACAGTGTTGTTGTGTTCTTGTGGTATTTTAATATTTAATATTTTGCATTATGATTATTTTTAAAGGCCTGTAAACAGTAATAAAGTAAACTTGTAATTGTTAAATCTGTCTGTCCTCCAACAATATTAAAAATGAAACCATTTCCCCATACATTCCCTTACATGGTTCTTGTCTTATTCTATTCTAAAATGCCTGGCTAACTCTCTTTCTCTCTCTCTCTCTCGCTCTCTCTCTCTCTCTCTCTCTCACCTGTGAAGAGGAGTATGATGTTGAAGAGTAGCCATGGCAGGAGTCCGGTCAGTATGTGCATATGCATTCTTACTTGCTGTCTTCTCTCTTGTCTCAATTCTCAAACTGTATCTGCGGTGCAATTCAGTGTCAGCGCATGAAAAAGGAAGGTCATTTCCTCAGTGACGCAATATGATTTTTTTTTTGTAACCTGTTGACCTATCACACTTTAAATATGAAAAATAGCTCTAGTTTCAGTTATGGATCATTAAAACCAAGTCGGCTAAGCTAAATGTTAGTCTTCTGATCCATCCATTTTGATGAAAATGATTTCTTTTGTACATACTATATTGTTGCACTTGATTTCCTCTTTCAGTACAAAATTAAGGATGGGTCAGACAGTGGAACACAACTTTACAAGCTATTTTAATACATTGTAGTTCAAATCCACATTGTGTTTGTTACCAAATTTGTGTAAAGATAGGATGAGATGAGGGTGTCGATAAATTATAGTCGTTTAATGTTGTTTTACTGCACACACTGATCTCACCAGAACTAATGCTTGGCATCACTGGCATCTCTTTTGGATCATAGGTATTTTTTTCTGCTGGGGTATTCTCTGATGTTCCTTGATGTATGAATTCAGAATGTTTTAATCCCAAATACAAATGACCATCACCATCAAATGAATGAGAACACATCTGGTTATTTTCCGAGCATGCTTAGTTATGAACCAGAATTATGAGACATTATGCAGTATGGTGGCCACAAACCTGGCATTTTAGGTATGTACAGTGAGCACCATAATTCATTAGACAGTGACACATTTTTTGTTTTTTTGGTTCTGTACTCTAGCACTTTGTGTTTGAAATGATACAATGACAATGAAGTTGAAGTGCAGACTGTCAGCTTCAATTTGTGGGTATTTTTATACATATCGGATGAACCATTTAGAAATTATAGAACCTTTTGTACATAGTCCCCCCATTTTCAGGCATCAAAAAATATTCGACAGTTTAACATAATGTAGAATAAAGTAATCATTTTAAATATTTGGTTGCATATCCTTTGCATGCAATGACTGCTTGAAGTCTGCGATGCATAGACATCACCAGACGCGGGTATCTTCCCTGGTGATGCTCTGCCAGGCCTGTACTGCAGCCATCTTCAGTTCCTGCTTGTTTCGGGGACTTTTTGCCTTCAGTCTCCTCTTCAGCATGTAAAATGCATGTTCAATTGGATTCAGATCCGGTGATTGACTCGGCCAGTCAAGGATTTTACACTTTTTGGCCGTCAAAAACCCCTTCGTTGCTCTAGCAGTATGTTTCGGGTCATTGTCTTGTTGCATGATGAAGTGCAGTCCAATGAGTTTGGGGGCATTTCGTTTTATCTGAGCAGATAAAATATTTCTGGAGACTTCAGAATTCATTGTTCTACTTCTGTCTGCAGTCACATCATCGATGAAGACAAGTGAGCCCGTTCCACTGGCAGCCATACAGGCCCAAACCATAACATCCCCTCCACCATGTTTCACAGATGAGGTGGTATGCTTTGGATCATGGGCATTTCCTTTTTTTCTCCACACTTTCTTGTGTTTTCTTTTTTTTCTCCTCTTTCCATCACTCTGGTACATGTTAATCTTTGTCTCATCTGTCCACAAGACTTTGTTCCAGAACTCTTGGGGCTCTTTTAGGTGCTTTTTAGCAAACTGTAATCTCGCCTTTCTGTTCTTCAGGCTTATCAGTGGTTTGCATCTTGTAGTGTACCCTCTGTAGTCCTGCTGGTGTAGTCTTCTACATATGGTAGACTTTGACACATCTACACCTGCAGGAGAGTGTTTTTGATCTGTTGGGCTGTTGTCAGGAGGGTTTTCTTCACCATAGAGAGTATTCCACTACAGTCACTACGGTCATCCACTACAGTGGTCTTCCTCGGTCTACCGGGTCTTCTGACATAATTGAGTTCACCAGCTGTTTTTTTCTTGTTAATGATGAACCAAACTGTTGACTTGGGCATGCCCAAGGTTTTTGTATTGTTCCTGATTGATTGATTTTCATTTCTGAGCGTCATGACGGCCAGATTAATTTGCATCGACACTGCTGTCTCCCTCATGTTGTCACACCCCAACAACAATCTCCAAAGGCAATTGCAAAGTCTAGAATCAAGACTAGACATCAACAGCTCTCTTCTGCATTCACTAACAACACAAATGAATACACCTGCCTAATGAAACACATCTGTGAAGCCAGTTCAACAAATACTTGTAGTACCTTAAAATGGGGGGACCATGTATAAAAGGTGCTGTCATTTCTAAAAGGTTTGTCCGATATGGATGAAAATACCCTCAAATTAAAGCTGACAGTCTGCACTTCAACCTCAATGTCATTGTATCCTTTCAAACTCAAAGTGCTTGAGTACAGAATCAAAATAACAAAAAATGTGTCACTGTCCAATGAATTATGGTGCTCACTGTATTTCGGAAGATGGCCTGAGATTTGATTTGGAAGAGTGAACATTGGTGTACAGAGGTTCAGTTCTTTGTGCTTGTCTGCCTAAATTGAGTGATCTCACTGAAGATTCTTTGAGCATCAATCTGTTGTTTTTAGTTGTTTTACAAACAAGGCATAACAGTGTCCGTATGCTCACTAGATGGCCAACTGCAATATGAGTAGGTGCTAGTTAGTGCAGAACAGCAATCCAGAGCATTCACATGCAGTGACCGGGTGACAGAAACGTAAGCTCAACTCCTTTGACAGCTCTATGGTCCTGATCCAACCTTCCCACATGTTTTACTATAGGATTGACTAAAAAGGTGAGTTTTGCAATGGGAGATTATTCCATGAAACAGGAATTTGGTAGAAGATTATGTTAATTTTAGTTATTGTTGGAACTTTTAAATAGAGAATGTCTTTACGCAAAATAATACTTCTTCTTTATTCAGAAGTGAGCGTGTTTTGACATGATCTTTCCATTGTGGGTCATTTTTTTTTCTTTTTTCTGTTTACCACTGTGAATCACAGAATTTGAAAGGAAGTGGTTATATTTGCTGACAAATAGAAGGGGAAGTGAAAATCACAGACAATCTATGTCACCATGTTGCGCTGTTTTCAGCCACGCTGGGAAACTGTTAAATAGCCAACTTCTGAGTAAATTAACCCTATATGATACATTTCTCTTGTGCATTTCTGCCTGTTCAATATATAAATATATATATATATATGTATATATATAAACATATAATATAAAAATCTCCCTTCCCTCTTGTATGTAAGATGTGAATTTCTTATACTGATTTTTCCACTCCTCTCTTTACAGTGATATAAAAAATAAGAGTAATAGTAGTCTTTTCACATGTCCTGCGAGATGGGAGAATGGGAGAACAAAATCATAATGCATGTAAAATTTTAATAATTTATTGTGCATGATCAAAATAAGAAGGATAAGTATTTATTCGATGTATTTTACAGATGTAGCTAGATACAAATGCAATCTCATATTTTCTCCCTTAAGTTATTCCATACAAGTTAGACATGTATCCCTGTAATTGCAGATGTTCACCCTCCCAACCCAAACTCAACCTGAGGAAGAACTGTTGGTCCGTCAGGCAAAGGGTTCCCCACATTTCAGTCAATGTTCAAGGTTACGCAATGTCTCTTTGTCGCTCAGCTAATAACCTCTCTGTGACCCTGCATGGCCAACTGAGCTTTTCTGGACCTTTTGCACCGACAGGTTATCTCTTCATGCCCTTTGCTGTCCCAAGAGGTTACAGAGCTGCTCATCCACACACTCAAAATTTCTCATCTGGAGTGTTGCAATGCCTAGCAGGCTGGCTTATTGGCCTGTGCCATCAGGCCACTGCACACGGTCCAAAACCCTGCTGACTGGCTGCTCTTCAACGTGCCTAAATTCCCAAATTCCATTCTGCTTTTGAACTGTTCTCTAGTTTTTGGTTGCTGCATTCATTCAATTCAAGTCACTAACACTGGTATACCAAGCTGTGAATGGTACTGCCCCTCCCTAACTTCTGAACATGGTTACCCTGTACACTCCAACCAGACCTCACTGTTCAGCATCCTCCCGCTAGCTGGCTGTCCCACCTCTTCGAGCGTTCTGCAGCTGCTCCTTACGGTCCCAGCACTTTTGTTCTGCTTTCCAGATGGTCGAATGACCTCGCCCAGTCAGTCAGAATAGCAGAATTAGGTTATTTTCCAAAAGCATCTAAACCCCACCCTATTTAGACTACTACTGTTTCTATTTTCTAAAATATTCTCTCCCTTTATATGGCAAGGTCTGCTCTTTGAAAGTGGCGCTTGTATAACTGTTATTTTACCTAGATCCAGTGCTGTTTGCTTGTCCTGCAAAAAGCAATTCTGGCTAAACTGCAATAGCTAATTGTTAATCGTAAATCATTTAAAGCCACCATTTACATACTCAGTCATACTACTGGATATGTTTTAACGTTTTTCAGTGTAAGTTCTCTGTGTACATAAAGGTGTGCTTGTCTCTGTTTTCATTTCCATAATAAATATCCAACTGATGTTTTACCTTTGTGTCACATTACAAAGCAGTTAGGACATAAACAAAGTTTGACTTTAAAGCAGCACTGAATGCCCTTCTTATTTTTGCTTGAGAAAATGTGGTTATGTATTCAAATCAAATCAATTTTATTTGTATAGCACGTTTTACAGAGAACTGCCACAAAGACACTTTACAGAGGAGAACTGGGCACAAACCAGATCTGAACCCCAAAAGGCAAACAAGGTAAAAAAAACTTTGCAGAAGGGGGGGAAACAGTGGCGGAAAAAAATTCCCGAAGGGAAGCAATCTTCGGAGGAACCCACCTGTAGAGGGAGCCCATCCTCCACTGGCCGGCTCACTGGATGGATGTAACAGAACTGTAATAAGGGATTTATCGCAGCAAATAATCGAATGTTGAGCAGGTTACAATTGAGGTATTAGAATATAGCTGGTGAAGTATGAAGTCCAATTGAAGGGAAGTATAATATGCAATTCAGAGAGGTGGGGTGATGGCTCTGAGGTAGAAGTGTGTATCAAGGCATGGGCTCGAACCAGAGGAGGGACAGGGACAGGGTTGGAGTGGCATTTAAGGTTCCTGTAAATCAGGAAGTTTAAATTTCAGTCGGATGCTGTTCTGAGGCAAAGGCTTCCGACAGTTGTGACACCAGTGCCAAGGAAGAAGAGGAGAAAATGGCTTTGCGTGGACTGAATGGACTTCTGCTGAGACTGCTCATCAACACAGTTCAGCTGTTCACAGGTAAGAGTGTGATAAGAGATGATATTATCTATGTAGCTGTAGTTGTCATGGTTGTTGATACTAATTCTGTAGCTGTGGCAGATGCCCATTTCAAGGTGGCATGTGGAATAGCATAACTAAGTAAGTTGCATTTAAACACCACTGCTTTTATACACCTTTTTATACACCTATTAAGTACTTCCAAAAATCCTTACACAACAGAATATTACAAGTTTTCTTACAATAATTACCAGCTGTCAACCTACTGATGTGACTAGATACAGATACAGTGATTTTAAAAAAAGATCAGTGTGGTGTGGGGATGGCTGGTTTAAGCAGCCACACCTGCCCTGGGTCAAGTTAATTAGACCTGGCCAATTGTATAATTGGTTAAGAATTGGGGAATTGGCCAGGTCTAATTGGACCCAGGAACAGGAGTGGCTGCACCTGTGCGTAGTGAGGTAATCACTGCGCACAGGTTAAATCTGCCATCCCCACCCACACGAGGGGAGCCTCTCTGTCATGACAGTGTTTTAGATCTGCTCCTTTGGCTATAACATCTTGCCAAACCCTTGTAAATAAAATCTGGACTGTTTGGAACATCATCTCCCTGTGTCTCTGTGCTGGAGGGCCCCAAGAAAAGCCACTTCGGTGGCCTGTGGCAGGCGTGTTTGCCACAATCAGTCACTGAGCTTTAATACTAGCATGGTCTCGGAACCTGAGATGATCTTAACTAAAAAATTCCTCAGGAAGTGGTGGACAGGGCATGAGATTCTACTAAAATGACCAGGGATGAGACTTCACCTCCACAGGACAAAACTGAGAACTCCCTTTTCACTGAAACTTGGAGAGGGACAGACGGATGGTCAGTGTTAGAGAAGCACAGCACCGAAGCTGGTCCACATTAAATGTGTGGAGGAGAAACCAGAAAGCAGGTGGACAGAAAATATGTCTGCCAATTTCAGTTGCAGAACACATTTGTGTATAAATGTAGAGCAACAACATGTGGTTTCCTACCACTTGGTCAACCTATGAGTTTGTGACAGCTGTTTCCTCTTACAGAAATTTTACATTTAAAAAAAAAAATTGTTGAATGCACTAGGAATATACAAATATTGTGAAGAGAATTGATCACTTGGTACACCTTATCTTCTGATTTTGACTGCAGCCAAACAGATGCAGTCATATATATGTCATCAATGGCACTGGACAGAGAAAAAAACAAGGAATACAAAAAAGTGTTGAAATGCATAACTGTACAGTTAAGCAAATTGTAAAATATAAATGGATCATTAAATATTGAGTAAACCTGTGGTGTCAACCAATCACAGTTGGTCTTGAGCAGTTACAAGAGTGTCTATTTCATGCCATGGCAAGCAATTCTGTGAATTAATATTTTCTTACTCATTAAATAGTAAGAAATGAATTCTGAGCTCTGTTTTAAATGAGCCTTTTTCTTTTTCTCCAGGTGTCAGTGGACAAGAATCTACATTGTACTCCAGTCTGGGAGATACTGCCAGTTTGCCATGCAACCTACATGGTTCTTTTAACTGTTCCTCAACTACATGGAACTGGTGCAATTTTGGATTAAATTTCACCATTGAATTGGTCACTGGTCACATGGAGTGGTCAAAGATGAAAATCAAGCGAAATCTGGAAAGCTGAGAGTGGGATCAAACTGTTCTTTGCACATTAATAATCTTACCACAGCTGATAGTGGACAGTACTTCTGTCGACTGTATCACAATGAAAAGGATTATACAGATGTCTCTGTTATTAACTTGTCTATTCTCAACAGTAAGTATTTCCATTTGGAATTTGTAAGATTCTCTCAGAATAATGTATGAATGCAGCTGACTAATGATTATGCAGTTAACTTTAACATAGTGTCATTTACTACTAAAACAATTATTTGTATTAATCAGCTTCATAAAACTATTTTCTGAGCATGTGCAGTAGACATGTAACTATATCTCATGTTTCATTTTCAGTCTCTGCGTCCTCTCCAGTGACAGAGCTGAAGATTGGTAGTACAGTTACTCTTGTCTGTAAACTCCACAGCTCTGAGCCTTGTGGAAAAAGCATTAGAGTGAGCTGGGTTAATGAGACAGGAGCCCCACTGCAGGGAGACAGGTACAAACTGTCAGAGTCAGAATGCTCCTCCAGTCTGATTTTGACAATTGAGCACTCAGATCACAACATGAAGTGGAGATGCCAGCTAACTGTGGAGGGGAAGCTGAAGGCCTCACACAGTTAGACCACCATCTTCCCTGGTAAGAGCTGGCTTTCCTTCTTGTTAAAAAACAACAGAAGTTACTTGCCATTCATAATAGTACCAGGACAGTATGGACTTTTAAATCAAAATTATTTATTTTGTGTGCATTGCATATTTGAGCTGCAAACATAATTTATGGTTAAATTTAAGTTGTGAAAGGTTAAAAATTAAGAATTTGTTCTACACAGATACAGTGTCTTCCACATGAAAGCCAAATTGGATAGTTTAATCTTTGAAAATATCAGATAAGGTACTACTGGAACACAGTGCTGCCATAAATGGAATATAATGATTGTGCATCAGGGTTTAGCACACTTAGTTTAAACTTTAGTCTTAGCTTTACAGTTCTTTATAGCTCATCTCATCTGTCCATAAGACTTTGTTCCAGAATTCAGTTTTTTCATGTACTTTTTAGCAAACATTAACTTGGATCTTCTGTTCCTGAGGCTTAGCAGTGGTTTGCATTTTGTGGTGAACCCTCTGTGGTTATGCTGGTGTAGCCTTCTCTTTATGGTAGTCTTTTTGACACATCTCTGCCAGCATCCTGCACAGTGTTTTGATCTGTTTAACAGATGAAAAGGGTTTCATCTGTTGAAAGTATTTGAAAAGTATTGACAGTATTCTTTAGTCATTTACTTCAGTGATCTTCTGTAGCCCATCATTGCTATTCATGAGTTCACTTGTGTGTTGTTGCTCCTTAACAGTGTATCAAACAGTTGACTTTGGCACACCCAATGTTTTGGCTATGTCTCTGTTCATTTATTCAGATTGTGCAGCTCATGATGGCCTGCTTTACTGGCACTGACACTTATTTGGTCATCATGTTGAGAGACAACAGCAACTGACCCCAACTGCAAAGTCCACACCTAGAATCAATTCTATACCTTTTGTTTGCTTTCTTGTGCATGAAACTATGCAATGATACACAGCTGGCCAAAAAACAGTTGACAGTAATTGTCCAATTACTTTTAATTGGACAATTAGGGGCGACATAGCTCAGGAGGTAAGAGCGATTGTCTGGCAGTCAGAGGATTGCCGGTTCAAACCCCACACTGGGCGTGTCGAAGTGTCCTTGAGCAAGACACCTAACCCCAAACTGCTCTGGCGATTGAGAGGCATCAATTGTAAAGTGCTTTGGATAAAAGCGCTATATATAAATGCAGTCCATTTTTAGTGCAGGAGTATGTATAAAAAGAGCTGTAATTCCTACACGGATCGACAGACATGGAAGAAAATATCCTCAAATGAAAGCTGACAATCTGTTCTTTATCCTTCCTCACATTCATTGGTTTATTTCAAATGCAAAGTGCTGGAGTACAAGCAACCCAACAAAAATTGTGTCACTGTCCAAATACTTAGGGACTGCACTTGATACGTTGATACATAATCAAAGCTACGGATTGTGCAATGTCAGTGTGTAAAGCATGGTGTTGCATGGAGTCAGGAAAAGAGGGTGTTGCATGTCACGTAAAAACAAAAGAACAAACAACAAAAGGCAAAAGTGTATGTGAGAACAGTAAACTTGAGTACAGGACAGAGGAGGAGCCTTAATAGCAGCTCCCAGTCCTCTTCAGCTGCGAGCACAAATGAGGAACAGCAGGAAGTAACACTTGTGTGGTTGGTAAGTACGCAGGTTCCATTCCCGCCTGGCCTCACACAGTTACACCACCTTCCCTGGAACTCACTGGTCCTTCATAATTGGAAGGTCAGTGAAATTACACTGTAATTTCAAAGCATCAGAACAATGTTGACATTTCCGTCATGGCGATTGTTTCACTCTGAGTCTTGAACCTTTTAGTTCCAAACATAATTTGCACATGGGAGTATGCATAAAGATGAAATGAGTCTGATTTAATTGTAGTGGTTTCCCAAAAATAAAACACACGTAAGCTGGCACTGATAGTGGCTAAAGGACAGGATCGGTAGTTATAACTGACCCCTTTCCATTCTGCCATCAGAAAGGACCAGTTAGAATTCCAAGAGGGGCATAGATCTTGTTGACTTGAACACAATATTAAACCTAAATTGCATCAGTAAATATGCATCAGGAGAAGTTACAAAGCTATTCTATTAGCATTGCCCTCTGTTCAGGTATGGATGAATAAATACTGTCTATGATACACAATAAAGTTAATATAGAAATAGTTTGCTTTGAATTGTACAGTTTCATAAAAGGAGCTGAATGTTAACAGAGCTAACTTATCGTCATCACAACACAAAGCTGTCAACTACAGTTTGCATCTCAATGCAAATAACACTATTGCAAATGATCAGGATTGTTAATATTTTAAGTTCATTTAGGAATTGCAGTGATTTTTACATTTCACTCCATGCCCTCAGATGTGAACACCTGTCTGTCTGTTTGTCTGATATTTTTGTAGATGGCAGGTGCCAAGAGTTGCCGCTCCGACTGGTTGTCTTCTTCCTTCTCCTGGCCATCCCCCTGATTATTGGAACCATTTTTTACATAAGGAGGAGGAAACATGCACAGACAGGTGACACAATGAGGAGCAGGTGTTTCCACAAATGGCAGACTACAGTATATGTGTAGTGTGAAACACTTATAATACACTGAAGCAATTATAATACACTGAAAATATGTCATATAGCAATGTCAGTGTGAAAGCTACATCATTAAATAGTCGTCACAACCACCACAATAAGGGAAGATCAGTGTTTACATTATAGTGTCAATGCAAAAGTATGTAAAATATTGTATCAGAAGTATGCAATCAAACTGTATCAGTGTGTAAATTACTGTGTCAGTAGTATACAATCAGACTACATCAGTCAGTGTAGTCATTGTGTAAATTGCACCATCAGAACCACGCTGTAGTACTAGAACAAGTGGTGTAAGACTGTACTGCTGAGAACTGACTGTTACACCTTTTTTGTTTCCTGTAGACCAAATGCCCTCTGGACCCTCTTTGGATTATGGCAATATAGAGATGTTGGACAGAAACGCCGTTCCTAATTTCTCAGTCACCCAGCAAAATGCATGCAATGACTTGTAACATCGATATGTATATAAGGGAAATAATAATTCAGTTACAGTTACTGCATATCTTAAATGTTGACCTGCCATTTTTTACTGTTCTGCACAGTATACATACTGCTATGGTGAAACAATATTCTGGGAATTTCTCATTATTAATGCTTTGCTTAATGCTGGCCCTAGTTGAAATAAAAACTGATTCACAAAATCCTGAAGATACATCCTTTCCCATATCTACTGTCTGAGCATAGCATGTGTTTTCATATCATCACCTGTTGGACCTGTTGTTTAAAACCATTCCTGAAATATGTTCTGATATTAAGGCTTTTGCTCTAATCAATTATATAGTTAATGCTTGTCAGGGGAAAGTCAATTCAGCACAAGTCTGTGCCCCTAATGTGCCTTGTAAAATGCTTAGTTCTCACAATGTAATTACTTTAATCGATTTAGTCATGTTTTGATATGACTGTAATGTAGTTGTTTTCATACTATTCATTTTTAATTCTGCAAGTATGTTTTCACACAGCTTATTTTCAGTGACTAGGGGACCACACTTATATTCATCATAGCAAACATAGCTTTTTCTGAAAAAATGTGACCTTAAGAGGAGAAATCATCCCTCACTAGACAGAACGTGTCTAATTAAGAGCAATTAACTGCTCATTGGTATTCAGAATAAAAACCAACAACCACAGTGGGTCCCCAGGATTGCGTTGGGAAACCTCTGCTGCAATGTATACGTTTTTCCACAAGAGGGCAGTTTAGTTCTTTATATGTCTAGTCAGTTCAATAAGCAAGAGTTCGTGCATTTAATTTACTTGTAATGGCAGCTGTCATTCCACTTCTAACAGCATTGTCATCTAGTAGTACACATTTGAAATCCTGTGCCCCAATGTAACATTCATAACAGAGGTTTGTAAGCTACAATTGACAACTTTTGTTGTGTATTTTCTGAGATTATAAGAGTGCAAATCTTTAGATTGTCACTTTTAGATTCTCATCCACCTGCTAAATAAGTGTGGAACTGAAGTAGAGCAGCCATGCCTCTTTGACAAGTTAATAACAGAAGCATTATGTTTTGTACTTTGAAACAGTCGACAGTTGTACTGGCCAGCATCAGCACTGGAAAGATCATTAATGTGCAAAGAACAATTAGTTCCCACTGTCAGCCTTCTAGCTATCTGTTGATTTTCAGCATTGACCACTCCATGAGTGACCAATTCAATAGAGTCTGGTGATCGACCGCTGTTCCAGGTACCTGATTCATTAACAGTTTCTGAAAGGTTCCTTAGCCTACATGAATGAGATTTGAAGGGTATATTTGTGTGTGCATAGATGTGCTACGGTTGAATGAAAACAATAATAATAATAATAACTTTCATTAATTTTGCTGCAGAAAACACCAGTAAAAGCTGGGATTTTCACTGATGCTTCAAAGAATCTCTGAGAACTGGGATAACCTGTACATTCTGAGAAATACCTGGAATCCTATCAAATTAAACTGAATGAACTCACCAATACATCACAGAAATGTTCTCCTGTGCGAAAACAAGATAGCTGCAACATGCCTATCAAAAGTGCACTCATTTAGACATGTGCCTCAAAATCATGTTTTTTTTTTGTACCTATCCTGTCATTTTGAACTGAACATGTTTGATGGTCTGTTATTTTAAGTTTAAATAAAGGATTATGAAAAAAAAAAATACAAGGAACTAATAGCACCATCTGGTGGATGGAACAGTTCACACAACGTTTCACTTTGCTCCACTGACTTAATGTGAACTGCTTCAGTACACTATAACACATGCTAATCACACATGCACATAGCCTTTCTTATAGGTGCAGGACCAGAAAAGGAGTGAAACTGGAGAAACAGAGTCTGGCTTTGATATAATTTTATTTCCACACATATTGGATATCATTGTCGTCCACAGACAAACTCCAAACCAGGTTATACAGTATTACATATAAATATTAAATTAGGACTAATTGGTTAGATAACAAACATGGTGGCTGGAACACCCAGGGTGTGTTCCATACATTAAATAGTTGCATGTAGCACTGTACCATGGACATGTTGCTGAACTGAAAGCCAGTTGATACAGAACAATGTAAAAATGACCTACTTATCTACCAATAACACAAGGAGCTGCATTATCACAATTCACCGTTAAATAAACATAAACTATAAAAAATGAAGCTCCATCTTGCTAATACACTCACTATAAACATGACGTGGAATGTTGCCCACAAATATGCTGCGTAACAGCTATATTTTTCCAATTTAAAAAAAAAAATGTATATATCATTTTTAAAAAATTATTCTTATCACCTTCTCTAGTTTCTTATATGAAGAAATGAAACTTATGAAACTTAACTGGCATCCAGTCATCAGCCGCCCCAGCCAACATGGTGCCAAACACCTTTGCCATGTTGACATGCTTACAATGCTAAAGAGAATTACTTATACAAGAAACTATATTGCAAAAAATACACAGTGAATTGTATGATATGCCACATGTTGCACAATGGGAGGCGGAGCCCAGAGCTTGTGAATTTGAAGTGACCTCAAGAGCTCTAAAAATTTCACCTTCCATTAGCCCCTCTATGAAATGTTCTGTGGTGCTTTTCCATTTGGTTTCACCTGTGAGGCCAAGATCTTTCATCCAAAATTCAGTAGTTAATGAGCTTCCTGTCCGCAGTAGGCAACCCCTAAACAGCTGGCACAATGAGCCAAGCACCTTTACCTTGTCAACAGTGACACAAAAGATTGTTACCTCTGAAGTGTGTTGCTAAAAGTTCCCAAAGCGTTGCAGCACTTAAATGCACGAGTGTGCAGTCATTTCCAAGCCTTCTACGTTAGGAAGTATCACGGTTTATTTGAGTTCTGTGAGGTTTTAATGATGGCATATTCAGTTTCGAGCACAGCACTTTCTTGGTCTTGTTTCCTTTTTCCACCAGCAGAGGGATTGACCACAGCATAGGTAACGGTGTCCTCACTCTCTCCCTGTACACAAATAATATATTATAGCAGGTGTACTGCAAAACAACAGCGCCGTAAAAACAGAAATTAGCTGAAACTTATATTCACTCACCGTGTTCTGATCGGTAACAGTGTGGCTCTGTGAAACATGATTATATGCCGTCTTCCTTTGAACTAAGAAATTAATGGGAAAAGTTAGTATTATAATGCAAAGCTTATCATGAGGCAGTTCAGGTCTAAAACTAGGACTGATTAAAATTGTGTCTTACCTGTTCTTCTCTTGCATATCATGATCAATATCACAATCAGGACAACAGCTACACATATAGCCACTCCAAAGCCAATCCAGACATCGCTCTTATTTTCATATGAGTCTGGGTACAAACAGATTTTGTGGTCAGTTTCTCCAGCTATCCATACATTATCTACACCCAATTATCTTGGGCAAGGTTGCAGGGATAGTCAGTTTCCAATAATTCAAATGTTTTTTTGATCCAGTATGACAACATACCATAGGTCTATCATTTCATTTTGTTTTAAAAAGCTGCAATGTCACATTAACCCTCTTCGTTCTCATCTATTGTGTGCCCTTTAATAAATGAATCATGCCTTTTATAAATGATGTTAATGGATAGGAAAAATTGGAATGGAACTGACTTACCACTCGTGCAAGAAACAATGAAAACTCTCTACTACTATTTTTGGATGTTCGACTGATACAAAGAGAGGAAAAAATATATGGCATTGGTGTTCTCATTTAGCCTCATTCACGAAACATGTGTACAATCACATTTGATCGCAAACTGCGCAAGAACGTTTCATGAACATTTCAGCATTCATATTTTTTTTCTTATCTGTATTTGTTAATGGCTGTTTCCGTATGCTAATCACATGAACAGGATTGCGCATAAAATTTACTGTCAGCATTCATCATCTCATACACCTGGGATATGCACAAAAACAAAGGTATGCACATGTGTCATGAATCCAATATTGGTTATTCTCAGGAACATTTTTAAGAACAAAAGTAAGAATAGTTTAAGAAAAGTTTTGTGAATGAGGCCCAATAATGTAAATAATGCATGTAAGAGTGAACCTCATATTGATGAAAATGTTACGAAGATGAAAACTGATGAAAAGCATAGCTGACCCAATTTTTTAAAATTATTTTTGGAGCAAAAATATTCAATTCGCACAAAATAAATAATTTTGATTTAAAAGTCCATACTGTCCTGATACTATTATGAATGGCAGGTAACTTCTGTTGTCTTCTAACTAAAAGGAAAGCCAGCTCTTACCAGGGACGCTTGTAGTGTAACTGTGTGAGACAAGCACTCCTGCACTGGAGTACACTGTAGGTTCCGATCCAAAATAAATTAAAAAAATAAATGAAGCCCATTTAAAACAGAGCTCAGACATATTCAGGTTACAAGATACAACATAATTTTGAACAAATCAATAAATCTGGTTTAAAGAGACAGATAACATACCAACTGTTATTGTGTTTAGAAACAGTTTAGTTTTACAGAATCAATTTAGTCGCTGACACGGTGAGGTTGATGAGGAGGCAGGAAAGCACACGTCAGAATAAAAGGGAATCTTTTATCATAGTGTACAACAACGTATTGCTCCATCTTTCAACCATTGCACATTTGTGTTTTTGATGATATGCAAAGACAAGAAATCAAACTAGAAAAAGGTATTTGGACTTTTTTGAGTGAAATCTTTGACACTGACCAAGTTTTGACTGAGCTATACCAAAATATAATGTGCGGCAGGGTCAATTAAATCCTGGGTAATGTTAGCCAGCTACAATGTGCCAAACTATGCAATGAAAGTGGATGGGAGAGTGGCACGCACAGTAAGAAATGCAGCATTTGTGAGAACTGAAACAGTGTTGTTGTGTTCTTGTGGTATTTTAATACTTAATATTTTGCATTATGATTATTTTTAAAGGCCTGTAAACAGTAATAAAGTAAACTTTAAATTGTTAAATCTGTCTGTCCTCCAAAAATATTAAAAATGAAACCATCTCCCCATACATTACTTTACGACGAAAACTTTTAGACGAAAACTGATGAAAAACATAGCTGACCCAATTTTTGAAAATTATGATTGCAGCTAAAATATTCAATGCACACTACATAAATAATTTTGATTTAAATGTACATACTGTCCTGATACTATTATGAATGGCAGGTAACTTCTGTTGTTTTCTAACTAAAAGGAAAGCCAGCTCTTACCAGGGAAGCTGGTGGTGTAACTGTGTGAGGCCTTCAGCTTCCCCTCCACAGTTAGCTGGCATCTCCACTTCATGTTGCGGTCTGAGCGCTCAAGTGTCACAGTCAGACTGGAGGAGCATTCTGTCTCTGACAGCTTGTACCTGTCTCCCTGCAGTGGGGCTCCTGTCTCATTAACCCAGCTCACTCTAACGCTATTTCCACAAGACTCAGGGCTGTGGAGTTTACAGACAAGAATAACTGTACTACCAGTCTTCAGCTCTGTCACTGGAGAGGACACAGAGACTGAAAATGAAACATGAGATATAGTTACATGTCTACTGCGCATGCTCAGAAAATAGGCTTATGAAGCTTATTAATACAAATAGGAAATGACACTATGTTAAAGTTAACTGCATAATCATTAGTCAGCAGCATTCATGCATCATTCTGAGAGAATCTTACAGATTCCAAATGGAAATACTTACTGTTGAGAATAGACAAGTAAACATTAACGTCTGTATAACGTGTTTTATTGTGATACAGTCGACAGTTGTACCGTCCAGTATCAGCCGTGGTAAGATTATTAATGTGCAAAGAACAATTAGTTCCCACTCTCAGCTTTCCAGATTTTGCTTGATTTTTATCTTTGACCACTCCCTGATTGACCAATTCAGTAGTAGATCTTTGTGATCCAGCACTGTTCCAGTTCCACGTAATTGAGGAACAGTTAGAAGAGCCATGAAGGTTGCATGGTAAATTGACAAGCTCTCTCGCACTGGAGTACACTGTAGGTTCCAATCCACTGACACCTGGGGAAAATAAATAAAGCCCATTTAAAACAGAGCTCAGACATATTCAGGTTACAAGATACAACATAATTTTGAACAAATCAATGAATCTGGTTTAAAGAGACAGATAACATATCAACTGTTTTTTTGTTTAGAAACAGTTTAGTTTTACAGAAACAGTTTAGTCGCTGACACAGTGAGGTTGATGAGGAGGCAACAAAGCACACGTCAGAATAAAAGGGGATCTTTTATCAAAGTCTACAACAACGTATTGCTCCATCTTTCAACCATTGCACATTTGTGTTTTTGATGATATGCAAAAACAAGAAAACAAACTCGAAAGAGCTATTTGGTCTTTTTGAGTGAAATCTTTGACACTGACCAAGTTTTGACTGAGCTATACCAAAATATAATGTGCGGCAGAGTCAGTTAAATCCTGGGTAATGTTAGCCAGCTACAATGTGCCAAACTATGCAATGAAAGTGGATGGGAGAGTGGCACGCACAGTAAGAAATGCAGCATTTGTGAGAACTGAAACAGTGTTGTTGTGTTCTTGTGGTATTTTAATATTTAATATTTTGCATTATGATTATTTTTAAAGGCCTGCTAACAGTAATAAAGTAAACTTGAAATTGTTAAACCTGTCTGTCCTCCAGCAATATTTAAAATGAAACCATCTCTCCATACATTCCTTTACATGGTTCTTGTCTTATTCTATTCTAAAACGCCTGGCTTACTCTCTCTCTCTCTCTGTCTCTCTCTCTCTCTCTCTCTCTCTC
Organism: Anguilla japonica; assembly: GCA_025169545.1. Taxonomy (NCBI): domain Eukaryota; kingdom Metazoa; phylum Chordata; class Actinopteri; order Anguilliformes; family Anguillidae; genus Anguilla; species Anguilla japonica. The sequence goes on along the minus strand of JANEZO010000068.1, from coordinate 124,574 downwards.
ACCTGTAAAGAGGAGTATGATGTTGAAGAGTAGCCATGGCAGGAGTCCGGTCAGTATGTGCACAGGCATTCTTACTTGCTGTCTTCTCTCTTGTCTCAATTCTCAAACTGTATCAGCGGTGCAGTTTAGTGTCATCGCATGAAAGAGGAAGGTCATTTCCTCAGTGATGCAATATGCCTTGAGTGATTTTTTTCTTTTCTCAAATTTTTTTTTTTTTAAACCAGTTGACCCACCCCACTTTAAGTATGAAAAATGTTTCTAGTTTCAGTTATGGATAATGCAAACCAAGTTGGCTAAGCTAAATGATCCATCCATCCGGATGAAAATTATTTATTTTGTACATACTATACTGTTGCACTTGATTTCCTCTTTCAGTACAAAATGAAGGATGGGTCAGACAGTGGAACACATCTTTACAAGATATTTTAATACACTACAGTTCAAATCCACATTGTGTTTGTTACCAAATTTGTGTAAAGATAGGATGAGATGAGGGTGTCGATAAATCATAGTTGTTTAATGTTGTTTTACTGCACACACTGATCTCACCAGAACTAATTATTGGCATCACTGGCATCTCTTTTGGATCATAAGTATTTTTTCTGTTGGGGTATTTTCTGATGTTCCTTGATGAATGAATTCAGAATGCTTTAATCCCAAGTACAAATTACCTTCACCATCAAGTGCATGAGAACACATCTGGAAAATTTCAGAGCATGCTTAGTGTTATGAACCAGAATTATGAGACATTATGCAGTATGGTGGCCACAAACCTGGCATTTTAGGTATGTACAGTGAGCATCATAATTCATTGGACAGTGACACATTTTTTGTTATTTTGGTTTTGTACTCTAGCATTTTGAGTTTGAAAGGATATAATGACAATGAGGTTGAATTGCAGACTGTCAGCTTTAATTTGAGGGTATTTTCATACATATCGGATGAACCGTTTAGAAATTATAGAACCTTTTGTACATGCCCCCCCCCCCCCCCCCCCCCCCTTCCCCCCCCCCCATTTTCGGACATCAAACAATATTGGACAGTTTAACATAATGTAGAATAAAGTAATCATTTAAAATATTTGGTTGCATATCCTTTGTATGCAATGACTGCTTGAAGTCTGTGATGCACAGACATCACCAGACGCTGGGTATCTTCCCTGGTGATGCTCTGCCAGGCCTGTACTGCAGCCATCTTCAGTTCCTGCTTGTTTCGGGGACTTTTTGCCTTCAGTCTCCTCTTCAGCATGTAAAATGCATGTTCAATTGGATTCAGATCCGGTGATTGACTCGGCCAGTCAAGGATTTTCCACTTTTTGGCCGTCAAAACCCCCTTCGTTGCTCTAGTAGTATGTTTCGGGTCATTGTCTTGTTGCATAATGAAGTGCAGTCCAATGAGTTTGGAGGCATTTAGTTTTATCTGAGCAGATAAAATATTTATGTAGACTTCAGAATTCATTGTTCTACTTCTGTCTGCAGTCACATCATCGATGAAGACAAGTGAGCCCGTTCCACTGGCAGCCACACAGGCCCAAACCATAACACCCCCTCCACCATGTTTCACAGATGAGGTGGTATGCTTTGGATCATGGGCATTTCCTTTTTTTCTCCAAACCTTCCTCTTTCCATCACTCTGGTACATGTTAATCTTTGTCTCATCTGTCCACTTTGACTTTGTTCCAGAACTCTTGGGGCTCTTTTAAGTGCTTTTTAGCAAACTATAATCTCGCCTTTCTGTTCTCAGGCTTATCAGTGGTTTGCATCTTGTAGTGTATCCTCTGTAGTCCTGCTGGTGCAGTCTTCTACATATAGTAGACTTTGACACATCTACACCTGCAGGAGAGTGTTTTTGATCTGTTGTCAAGGGGGTTTTCTTCACCATGGAGAGTATTCTCCGGTCATCCACTACAGTGGTCTTCCTCGGTCTACCGGGTCTTCTGACATAATTGAGTTCACCAGCTGTTTTTTTCTTGTTAATGATGAACCAAACTGTTGACTTGGGCATGCCCAAGGTTTTTGTATTGTTCCTGATTGATTGATTTTCATTTCTGAGCCTCATGACGGCCAGATTAATTTGCATCGACACTGCTGTCTCCCTCATGTTGTCACACCCTAACAACAATCTCCAAAGGCAATTGCAAAGTCTAGAATCAAGACTAGACATCAACAGCTCTCTTCTGCATTCACTAACGACACAAATGAATACACCTGCTTAATGAAACACATCTGTGAAACCAATTCAACAAATACTTGTAGTACCTTAAAATGGGGGGCCATGTACAAACGGTGCTGTCATTTCTAAACGGTTCATCCGATATGGATGAAAATACCCTCAAATTAAAGCTGACAGTCTGCACTTCAACCTCAATGTCATTGTATCCTTTCAAACGCAATCAAAATAAGTACAGAATCAAAATAACAAAAAATGTGTCACTGTCCAATGAATTATGGTGCTCACTGTATTTCGGAAGATGGCCTGAGATTTGATTTGGAAGAGTGAACGCTGGTGTACAGAGGTCCAGTCCTGTGCTTGTCTGCCTAAATTGTGATCTCACTGAAGATTCTTTGAGTATCAATCTGTTGTTTTTAGTTGTTTTACAAACAAGGTATAACAGTGTCCGTGTGCTCACTAGATGGCCAGCTGCAATATGAGTAGGTGCTAGTTAGTGCAGAACAGCAATCCAGAATATTCACATGCAGTGACCGGGTGACAGAAACATAAGCTCAACTCTTCTGACAGCTCTATGGTCCTGATCCAACCATCCCACATGTTTTACTATAGGATTGACTAAAAAGGTGAGTTTTGCCATGGGAGATTATTCCATGAAACAGGAATTTGGTAGAAGATTATTTTAATTTTAGTTATTGTTGGAACTTTTAAATAGAGAATGTCTTTACGCAAAATAATACTTCTTCTTTATTCAGAAGTGAGCGTGTTTTGACATGATCTTTCCATTGTGGGTCATTTTTTTTTCTTTTGTCTGTTTACCACTGTGAATCACAAAATTTGAAAGGAAGTGGTTATATTTGCTGACAAATAGAAGAGGAAGTGAAAATCACACACAATCTATGTCATCATGTTGCGCTGTTTTCAGCCATGCTGGGAAACTATTAAATAGCCAACTGCTGAGTAAATGAACGCTATATGATACATTTATCTTGTGCATTTCTGCCTGTTCAATATATATATATATATATATATATATATATATATATATATATATATATATATATATATATAAACATATAATATAAAAATCTCCCTTCCCTCTTGTATGTAAGATGTGAATTTCTTATACTGATTTTTCCACTCCTCTCTTTACAGTGATATAAAAAATAAGAGTAATAATAGTCTTTTCACATGTCCTGCGAGATGGGAGAATGGGAGAACAAAATCATGATGTGTGTAAAATGTTAATAATTTATTGTGCATGATTAAAATAAGAAGGATAAGTATTTATTTGATGTGTTTTACAGATGTAGCTAGATACAAATGCCTTATCACGTTTTCTCCATTAAGTTATTCCATACAAGTTAGACATGTATCCCTGAAATTGCAGTCTAAATGTTCACCCTCCCAACCCGAAACTCAACCTGAGGAAGAACTGTTGGTCCGTCAGGCAAAGGGTTCCCCACATTTCAGTCAATGTTCAAGGTTCCGCAATGTCTCTTTGCCGCTCAGCTAATGACCTCTCTGTGACCCTGCATGGCCAACTGAGCTTTTCTGGACCTTTTGCACCGACAGGTTATCTCATCATGCCCCTTGCTGTCCCAAGAGGTTACAGAGCTGCTCACCCACACACTCAAAATTTCTCATCTGGAGTGTTGCAATACCTAGCAGGCTGGCTTATTGGCCTGTGCCATCAGGCCACTGCACGTGGTACAGAACTCTGCTGACTGGCTGCTCTTCAACGTGCCTAATTCCCAAATTCCATTCTGCTTTTGAACTGTTCTCTAGTTTTTGGTTGCTGCATTCATTCAATTCAAGTCACTAGCACTGGTATACCAAGCTGTGAACGGTACTGCCCCTCCCTAACTTCTGAAAATGGTTACCCTGTACACTCCAACCAGACCTCGCTGTTCAGCATCCTCCTGCTAGCTGGCTGTCCCACCTCTTCGAGCGTTCTGCAGCTGCTCTTTGCGGTCCCAGCACTTCTCTGTTCTGCTTTCCAGATGGTCGAATGACCTCGCCCAGTCAGTCAGAACGGCAGAATTAGGCTGTCTTCCAAAAGCATCTAAACCCCACCCTATTTAGACTACTACTGTCTCTATTTTAAAAAATATTCTCTCTTTATATGGCAAGGTCTGCTCTTTGACAATGGCGCTTGTATGACTGTTATTTTACCTATCTCTAGATCCAGTGCTGTTTGCTTGCCCTGCAAAAAGCAATGGCTAAATTGCAATAACTAATTGCTAATTGTAAATCATTTAAAGCTTCCATTTACATATATACTCAGTCATACTACTGGATATGTTTCAAAGTTTTTCAGTGTTTGTTCTCGGTGTACATAAAGGTGTGCTTGTCTCTGTTTTCATTTCCATAATAAAGATCTAACTGATGTTTTACCTTTGTGTCACATTACAGAGCAGTTAGGACATAAACAAAGTTTGACTTTAAAGCAGCACTGAATGCCTTCTTATTTTTACTTGAGAAAATGTGTTTATGTATTCAAATAAAATTAATTCTTTTTGTATAGCACTTTTTACAGAGAACTGCCACAAAGACACTTTACAGAGGAGAACTGGGCACAAACCAGATCTGAACCCCAAAAGGCAAACAAGGTAAAAACTTTGCAGAAGGGGAGGGGAAACACTCAAACAGTGGCGAGAAAAAACTTCCCGATAGGAAACAATCTTTGGAGGAACCCGCCTATAGAGGAAGCCCATCCTCCATTGGCTGGCTCAGTGTAGAGGTTGGATGGATGTAACAGAACTGTAATAAGGGATTTATCACAGCAAATAATCAAATGTTGAGCAGGTTACAATTGATGTATTAAACTATAGCTGGTAAAGTATAAAGTCCAATGGAAGGGAAGTATAATATGCAGTTCAGAGAGGTGGGGTGATGGCTCTGAGGTAGAAGGGTGCGTCAAGGCATGGGCTCGAACCAGAGGAGAGACAGGGACAAGGCTGGAGTGGCATTTAAGCATCCTGTAAAGGAAACAGGAAGTTTAAATTTCAGTCAGATGCTGTTCTGTGGCAAAGGCTTCAGACAGTTGTGACACAAGTTCTAAGAAAGAAGTGGAAAGAATGGCTTTGCGTAGACTGAATAGACTTCTGCTGGGACTGCTCATCAACACAGCTGAACTATTCACAAGTAAGAGTATGATACAGGGAAGATATTAACCTAGTATCTGTAGTTGTCATGGTTGTTATACTATTTCTGTAACTGTGGCAGATGCCCTTTTCAAGGTGGCATGTGGAATAGCATAACTAAGTTGTATTTATACACCTCTGAATTTATAAACCAGGTTCTACCAAAAGGATCAGTCACTGAGCTTCAGTACTAGCATGGTCTCAGAGCATATCAGAACCTTAAGTGATCTTAACTAAAAGGTTCCTCAAGAAATTATGGATGGGGCTTGAGATTCTACTTAAATGATCAGGGATGGGAGTTTTACTCTGCAGGACAAAACTGAGAACTCCCTCTTCACTGAACCTTGGAGAAGGACAGACAGATGTTCAGTGTTAGAGAAGCACAGCACCAAAGCCAGTCCACATGAAATGTGTGGAGGAGCAACCAGAAAGCAGGTGGACAGAAAAGATGGCTGCAAATTTCAGTTGCAGAAAACATTTGTGAATCAATGTAATGTGGTTTTCTACCCCCTTGTCAATCTCTGAGCTTGTGACTGCTGTTTTCTCTATTGAAAAAAAGTTCATCTTCGACAGGTTTGAGCCCTTGAACTACTTTGAGCGCTTAAACTATGTATAGAAACTTTACATTTAAGACTCCCAGAGGGGAAACAAATTATTTGAATTCAGTAGAATATGCAAATGTTGTGAATAGAATTGACCACTCGGTACACCTTATCTTCTGATTTTGACTGTAGCTAATCAGGTGCAGTCATATATATGCCGTCTATGGCACTGAACAAAGAGTAAAAACATGGAATGCAAGAAAAGTGCTAAAATGTATAACTGCACTGTTAAATAAATTGTAAAATATAAATGGATCATTATATATTGAGTAAACCCATGATGTCAATCAAACACAGTTGGTCTTAAATAGTTACTAGGGTGTCTATTTCATGTCCTGACAAGCAATTATGTGCATTAATATTGTCTTAGTCATTAAAAAGTTAGAAATTAACTATGGCCTATTGTTTTGTGGAAAGTTCTTAAATGGGAAATGATGCTGTACTTCATAATATTAATCCCTTTTCAGAAACTTACAGTAATACTTCAATAGTCACGATAAAATGAAGTCTGCTCTTCTGCCTCCTCATCACCCTCACTGTATCAGCGACTAAACTATGTTTCTTAAATCTAAACAGAAAAGTAGTTGGTATGTTATCTGTCTCTTTAAACCAGATTTATTGATTTGTTCAAAATTATGTTATCTTCTAACCTGAATATCTCTGAGCTCTGTTTTAAATGGGCCTTATTCATTTTCCCCAGGTACCAGTCGTTCAGAACCTACAGTGTACTCCAGTGTGGGAGAGCTTGTCAGTTTACCATTCAACTATCATGGTTCTTTTAACAGTTCATCAACTACGTGGGCAGGGAGAAATGGACAATCAAGAAGCTATATTGAATTGGTCATTCATGGAAAGGTCAAGCAAAATCTGGAGAAGTCTGGAAAGCTGAGAGTGGCACCTAACTGTTTTTTACACATGAATAATCTTACCACTGCTGATGCTGGACAATACTACTGTCGACTGTATCACAATAAAAACGATTATGAAGATGCTTCTGTTATTAACTTGTCTCTTCTCAACAGTAAGTATTTCCATTTGGAATTAGTCATATTCTCTCAGAATGATGCATGAATGCAGATAACTAATGATTATGCAGTTAACTTTAAAATGGGGTCATTTCCTACTAAAATTATTATTTGTGTAAATCAGCTTCATAACTCTATTTTCGGGAGTAGACATGTAACAATATCTCATGTTTCATTTTCAGTCTTTACATCTTCTCCAGTGACAGAGCTGAAGATTGGTAGTACAGTTACTCTTGTTTGTGAACTTCACAGCACTGGGTCTTGTGGAAAAAGCATTAGAGTCAGTTGGGTTATTGAGACAGGAGAGCCACTGCAGGGAAACAGGCACAAACTGTCAGAGTCAGAATGCTCCTCCGGTCTGACTGTGACACTTGAGCACTCAGACCGCAACATGAAGTGGAGATGCCAGCTAACTGTGGAGGGGAAGCTGAAGGCCTCACACAGTTACACCACAAGCTTCGCTGGTAAGAGCTGGCTTTCCTTTTAGTTAGAAGACAACAGAAGTTACTTGCCATTCATTATCAGGACAGTATGGACTTTCAAATCAAAATTATTTATTTAGTGTGCATTGTATATTTTAACTGCAAACATAATTTATGGTTAAATTTAAGTCGTGAAAGGTTAAAAATGAAGAATTTGTTCCACACAGATACACTTACTTCCACGTGGAAGCCTAAATTGCATAGTTTAATCTTTAAAGTTTAAACTAAGAGTGCTAAAACGCTGATGCACAATCTTTATATTCCATTTATGGCTGATAGGCAGCACTTTGTTTCAGTAATACCTTATCTGATATTTTCAGTATCAGCTTTACAGTTCTTTATAGCTACAGTTTTTTGACTGTTGACAGTTTTTTCATGGACTTCTGAACTGCTCTGTGTTCTTAAAGATTTTAAATTCCCTAGAGGTCTTTCAACAAAAAATGAAGTTGAATTCTTACTTTAATCTTTCCTATCAATATTCCTAGTTCCACACTTCTTTCCATCACTTTGGTAAATAAAGGTGAATACTCATCTCATCTGTCCATAAGACTTTGTTCCAGAACTCAAGTTTTTTCATGTACTTTTTAGCAAACGATAACTTGGATCTTCTGTTCCTGAGGCTTAGCAGTGTGAGGCTTTGGCATGTTGTGGTGATGCTCTATGGTAATGCTATTTGTAGTCTTCTCTTTATGGTAGTCTTTTTGACACATCTCTGCCAGCATCCTGCACAGTGTTTTGATCTGTTTAACAGATAACAAGGGTTTTTTTCTGCACAATTGAAAGTATACTTTAGTCATCTACTTCAGTGATCTTCTGTAGCCCATCATTTCTATTCATGAGCTCACTGGTGTGTTGTTGCTCCTTAACAGTATATCAAACAGTTGACTTTGGCACACCCAATGTTTTTGCTGTGTCTCTGTTCATTTATTCTGATTTTTCAGCTCATGATGGCCTGCTTTACTGGCACTGACACTTATTTGGTCATCATGTTGAGAGACAACAGCAACTGACCCCAACTGCAAAGTCCACACCTAGAATCAATTCTATACCTTTTGTTAGCTTTCTTGTGCATGAAACTGTGCAATGACACACAGCTGGCCAAGAAACAGCTGACAGAAATTGTCCAATTACTTTTAGTGCAGGAGTATGTATAAAAAGGGCTGTAATTCCTACACGGATCGACAGACATGGAAGAAAATACCCTCAAATGAAAGCTGACAATCTGCTCTTTATCCTTCCTCACATCATTGGTTTATTTCAAATCCAAAGTGCTGGAGTACAAGCAACCCAACAAAAATAGTGTCACTGTCCAAATACTTAGGGACTGCACTTGATACGTTGATACATAATCAAAGCTACGGATTGTGCAATGCCAGTGTGTAAAGGTGTTGCAAGGAGTCAGGAAAAGAGGGTGATGCATGTCACATATAAACAAAAGAACAAACGACAGAAGGCAAAAGTGTATGTGAGAATAGTAAACTTGAGTGCAGGACAGAGGAGGAGCCTTAATAGCAGCTCGCAGTCCTCTTCAGCTACGAGCACAAATGAGGAACAGCAGGAAATAACACCTGCGTGGTTGGTAAGCGCGTAGGTTCCATAGATCTTGTTGACTTGAACACAATACTGAACCTAAATTGCATCAGTAAATATGCATCAGGAAAAGTTACAAAGCTATTCTATTAGAATTTCCCTCTATTCAGTTATGGATGAATAAATACTGTCTATGACACACAATAAAGTTAATATAGGAATAGTTTGCTTTGAATTGTACAGTTTCATAAAAGGAGCTGAATGTTAACAGAGCTAACTTATCATCATCACAACACAAAGCTGTCAACTACAATTTGCATCTCAGTGTTCTTACCACAATTGCAAATGATCAGGATTGTTAATATTTTAAGTTCATTTAGGAATTGCAGTGATTTTTACATTTCACTCCATGCCCTCAGATGTGAACGCCTGTCTGTCAGTTTGTCCAATATTTTCGTAGATGGCACGTACCAAGAGTTGCCGCTCCGACTGGTTGTCTTCTTCCTTCTCCTGGCCATCCCCCTGATTATTGGAACCATCTTTTACATAAGGAGGAGGAAACAAGCACAGACAGGTGACACATTGAGGAGCAGGTGTTTCCACAAATGGCAGACTACAGTATTTGTGTAATGAGAAACACTTATAATACACTGAAGCAATTATAATACACTGAAAGTATGTTATATAGCAATGTCAGTGTGAAAGCTACATCATTAAATAGTCATCACAAACACCACGATAAGGGAAGATCAATGTTTACATTATAGTGTCAATGCAAGTATTGAAGTGACTTGCTAAAAGTTCCCAAATCACTTCAGCACTAGCCTGCAGTCATTTCCAAGCTTTCTACATTAGGAAGTATCACGGTTTATTTGAGTTCTGCAAGGTTTTAATGATGGCATATTCACTTTCGAGCACAGCACTTTCTTGGTCTGGTTTCCTTTTTCCACCGGCAGAGGGATTGACCACAGCATATGTAACAGTGTCCTCACTCTCTCCCTGCACACAAATAATATATTATAGCAGGTGTACTGCAAAACAACAGCGCCGTAAAAACAGAATTTAGCTGAAACTTATATTCACTCACTTTGTTCTGATCGGTAACTGTGTGGCTCTGTGAAACATGATTAAATGCCGTCTTCCTTCCAAATTAATGCGAACAATTTGTATTATAATGCAAAGCTAATCATGAGGCAGTTTAGGTCTAAAAGTAGGACTGATTAAAATAGTGCCTTACCTGTTCTTCTCTTGCATATCATGATCAATACCACAATCAGGACAACAGCTACACATATAGCCAACATATACAGCCAGTCCAGACATCTCTCATATTTTCATCTGAGACAGGGCACAGACAGATTTTGTGGTCAGTTTCTCCAGCTATTCATACGTTATCTATACCCACTTATCTTGGGCCAGGTTGCAGGGGTGGTCAGTTTCCAATAATTGATTAATACAAATAATTATTTTAGTATGAAATGACACTATGTTAAAGTTAACTGTATAATCATTAGTCAACTGCATTCATACATCATTCTGAGAAAATCTTACAAATTCCAAATGGAAATACTTACTGTTGAGAATAGACAAGTTAATAACAGAAGAATCTGTATAATTGTCTGTATTGTGATACAGTCGACAGTAGTACTGTCCAGCATCAGCATTGGTAAGATTATTAATGTGCAAAGAACAGTTTGATCCCACTCTCAGCCTTCTAGCTATCTGTTGATCGTTAGCTTTGACCACTCCACGACTGACCAATTCAATAGTTTCTGTTGATCTGTTGATCCAACACTGTTCCAGTTCCACGTAATTGAGGAACAGTTAAAAGAGCCATGAAGGTTGCATGGTAAAGTGACAAGCTCTCCTGCACTGGAATACACTGTAAGTTCTGAACCACTGACACCTGGGGAAAATAAATAAAGCCCATTTAAAACAGAGCTCAGACATATTCAGGTTACAAGATACAACATAATTTTTAACAAATAAATAAATCTGGTTTAAAGAGACAGATAACATACCAACTGTTTTTGTGTTTAGAAACAGTTTAGTTTTACAGAAACAGTTTAGTCGCTGACACAGTGAGGTTGATGAGGAGGTAGAAAAGCACACGTCAGAATAAAAGGGCATCTTTTATCAAAGTGTACAACAACGTATTGCTCCATCTTTCAACCATTGCACATTTGTGTTTTTGATGATATGCAAAAACAAGAAAACAAACTAGAAAGAGCTATTTGGACTTTTTGAGTGAAATCTTTGACACTGACCAAGTTTTGACTGAGCTATACTAAAATATAATGTGCGGCAGGGTCAGTCAAATCCTGGGTAATGTTAGCCAGCTGCAATGTGCCAAACTATGCAATGAAAGTGGATGGGAGAGTGGCACGCACAGTAAGAAATGCAGCATTTGTGAGAACTGAAACTCTCTCTCTCTCTCTCTCTCTCTCTCTCTCTCTCTCTCTCTCTCTCTCTCTCTCTCTCTCTCCTCTCTCTCTCTCTCTCTCTCTCTCTCTACTCTCTCTCGATCCCTCTCTCTCTCGCCTCTCTGCTTCTCTCTCTCTCTCTCTCTCTCCTCTCTCTCTCTCTCTCTCTCTCTCTCTCTCTCTCTCTCTCTCTCTCTCTCTCTCTCTCTCCTGCTGCATGCTGGGAGTGGGTGTGGTGAGTGGGTGCGTGAGTGAGAGTGGCTGGGGCACAATTCGGTGAGCAATTTACAAACTTTTCTTTCCCTTCCTTTATTCGACACTGGTGAGCCTTTTTTTTTTTTTTTTTACAACAATTGCACACTTTTCTTCTCTGATTTTCTGTTCAAACACCGTTAAAAGTAGTTGGGAATTTAAGAAAACAGTCGGCCAGCTTTGCTGGCTGATATGTCGGCGGCGGCTGCGGCTGCAGGGGGTGAACAGCTAACGCGGCGGCATGGCATCAAAGCCGCCCCGAGTGTACCTTGTTCAGTAGAGGAGTGTACATTAGCTGTTGCGGAGGTGATCGGACACGGGTCTATTAAATTTGCATCGAGAATGAATAAAGGCATTGTGATGTTTTTAGATAACATCGACAAAGTAAACACCGTAGTTGAACACGGAATTGTAATTAAAGAAACTTTTACCGTGGTTCTTCCTCTCGTCAATCCAGCGAGAAGGATCACGTTGTCAAATATGCCGCCGATGGTAACAAACGAAATGTTAACACAGGCTTTATCTAGGCATGGAAAATTAGTTACGCCGATAAAAACACTACATGGTGGCTTTCAGTCCCCGCTTTTAAAACATGTCATGTCCTTTAGAAGACAGGTGTACATGATATTAAACGCCGATACAGATCACTTCGCTATGTCTTTTAATTTTCGGATTGATAACTTTGACTACACCGTATATGCAACTTCTGACAACTTTAAGTGTTTTGTGTGCAAAGGGGAAGGTCATCTAGCCCGGTCCTGCCCGCAGAAAGAGCGAGCAGATAGCACTGAATTGGCTACAGAAACGCCTGAGCCGTTTCTGAAAGGCTTAAGCAGTGTATTATTACTCTCGTGGGGTTCTCTGATCACAGCCTGGTATCAGGGACATTCTCATTGCAAGCAATTAAGCCTGGTAGTGCGTATTGGCACTTTAACACCACACTCCTGCAAGATGCTAATTTCAGGCAGGTTTTTGAGTTCTTTTGGAGGACATGGAAAAAACAGAAGCAATGTTATTCATCTTTACAGCAATGGTGGGACTGTGGGAAAGTACAGATCAAACAGCTGTGTATGCAGTACACTCTCGGTGTCACACGAGACATCACACAATCTACGAAAGCTTTAGAAATTGAAATCGAATCCCTTCAATCTTTGGTTGAGACCTCAAGAAATAGAGAAACTTTTCAAGCTCTACAGGCAAAAAAAGCCTCCCTGGTTGACCTGGTACGCATACGAGCTCAGGGGTTTCTGGTTCGGTCAAGATTCCAAAGTATAGCAGAGATGGATGCCCCATCAAAGTTTTTCTTTGGATTAGAAAAGAAAAATGGCCAGAGCAGATATATGCACTGTTTGAATTCTACCACAGGGCAGGAACTTTTAGAACCAAGCGCAATTAGGAAAAGAGCAGTGGACTTCTTTTCTGAACTCTACATGAGTGAGTGGGGAGAACAGACAGAAGTGGCCCATGTTTTTCATGATGGACTTCCAAAATTACAGGCAGACAGAGAACTGGGAGGACTTCTGTCCCAACAGGAGCTCTATGCAGCGCTACAGGGCATGGAGACTGGGAAGGCTCCTGGGATTGATGGGCTGCCAGCAGACTTTTATAAGACCTTTTGGCATGTGCTGGGTGAAGACCTGTTAACAGTATTGAACACCAGCTTGAATGGGGGACTGTTGCCAGTGAGCTGTAGGAGAGCAGTAATAACATTGCTACCAAAAAAGGGTAATCCTAGAGAAATAAAAATCTGGAGACCTGTGGCGTTGCTCTGCACAGATTATAAGATCCTCTCTAAGGCTCTCGCTAACAGGTTGAGAGAAGTGATTGGGTGGGACATGGGGGGGACATCGAGAGTGTGCTGAAGGTGAACGGTTGTTTGACTGCCCCCTTTAAGGTGAGTAGGGGTATAAGGCAGGGGTGCTCACTGAGTGGGATGTTATACTCCTATGCCATTGAACCTTTGTTGAGCAAGATAAGGGCAGAAATTAAAGGGTTTAAAATTCCAAATAGCACGGCACATATTAAGCTATCTGCTTACGCGGATGATGTTGCTGTTGTTATTACTGGTCAAAGAGATGTTGATGTGCTGAACAGCATAGTTAAGGATTTCAAGGCCATCTCATCTGCAAAAGTTAACTGGGGTAAGAGTGAGGCAGTGCTGGTGGGGGAATGGAGAGGAGGGCCACCTACTCTGACAGGGGGTCTACAGTGGAAGCGTGGTGGGCTGAAGTACCTGGGAATATTTCTAGGAGACGATGCCATCACAAAAAAGAACTGGGAAGGAGTACTAGAAATGGTAGAGGGTCATCTGAAGAAGTGGAAATGGCTGCTACCACAGATGTCTTATCGAGGGCGGACACTAATTATTAACAATCTGGTGGCAACAGCACTGTGGCATCGCCTGGCTTGCGTGGACCCTCCTCCCGGGCTACTAGCCCAAGTACAGGCAGTGATAGTGGACTTCTTTTGGGACCATTTACACTGGATCCCCCAGAGCGTCCTGTACCTGCCCAAGGAGGAGGGGGGGCAAGGCCTAGTACATCTGGGAAGCAGGGGGGCTGCTTTCAGGCTACAGTTTATTCAGAGACTGCTCTATGGCCCAAAAAATGTAGTCTGGAGACCTTTAGCCTGTGCTATTCTGCAACGAGCAGGCAGGTTGGGCTTGGACAAAACTATTTTTTTCATGAACTGCAAAGGGCTTAGTCTGAATGGACTACCGGATTTTTACAAAGGACTGTTACCTGCGTGGGGACTCCTGGTGCACCGCTGGACAGGTCTGGCTACATCTGCTTACTGGCTCCTTGAAGAACCAATAGTGCATGGGTCCAGACTGGATGTGAGCTGTGCAGCTTTTCCACAGCTGACAGAACTACTCTGTGCCGCAAAGACAATCAAGTTGCGGCAGGTAATTGACACAGCTGGGCCAGAGCTGGACAAGGTGGAGAATATAGGACCAAGCCTTGGGGTCAGGTCAGAAAGATATGCCTCCAGAGTCCTGGAGGGGTGGAGAAAGGTGTTGTCTGAGGAGGAAAGGCAGCTGCTAAGAGACTCTGCTGCTAAATCAGGCCCTCACAATGCAGGGGATCCATTCCCTGAGCTATTGGTTTCTCCCAGGCTTTCTGGACCTGTAATTTCAGGTCCTTTCATCGACCTACAGAGAACAGACAAAGTAGTCCTGGAGGTGGCTAAAGGGAAGTTGTTTTATATAATGCTGGTAAAGGTCATTCATGGAAAAAACTAACCTCTCTTACAGATACTCCATGGAGGGCTTATTTGGGGCTGGAGAGGGGGGAAAAACCAGCATGGAGGGCACTATACAAACCACCGTTAACCAAGAGGGTTGGGGATTTACAATGGAGGGTGCTGCATGGGATCATCGCAGTTAACAGCTTTATTTCAGTGTTGAACCCAGCTGTGTCCCAACATTGTCCCTTCTGTGTGGCTAGGGAAACTGTTTTCCATTGTTTTTTGGAATGTGTCAGGCTTCCAGCTCTGTTTTCTTTTTTGGGAGGATTATTTCAGCTTCTAGGGGAAATTTTCACTAATAAGGTTTTTATCCTTGGTTTCCCTTATAAGCCGAAGAAAAGAGTAAAATGCCAGCTTATTAATTTCATTTTGGGGCAAGCAAAGATGGCAATTTACACAAGTCGCAAAAACACAATTGGTGGAGGGGATAGGCAAGATGTGGTGGTTGTGCTAAGGGGTATGATTAGGCATAGGGTGTTGATGGAGTTTCAATATCACAAAGTAATGGAGAGTTTGAGTGTGTTTCAGAGTGTGTGGTGTCTTAAGTGTGTCTTATGTTCAGTGGAAGGAAATGAATTACTGTTTGCAGATGGAATAGGATGAACTTGACTATGTTTTTTATTTTATTTATTTATTTCTATTTTTATTTTTTATTTTGTGGTAGACTTGTGTTTTTGTTAATGGTTTTTTTTGTGGTAGACTTGTGGTTTTTTTATGTTAGTTTTGAACTTTTGATTTCTTGGTGTATTGTCTTTTTTTATGTGATGCAAGGTATGTAATGGCAGTGGTGTGTTGAGTGTAGGAATAAAGGATGGATAAAAATTTAAAAAAAAAATCTCTCTCCCCTCCCTCCCTCCCTCCCGTGAAGAGGAGTATGATGTTGAAGAGTAGCCATGGCAGGAGTCCAGTCAGTATGTGCACAGGCATTCTTACTTGCTGTCTTCTCTCAATTCTCAAACTGTATCAGTGGTGCAGTTCAGTGTCAGTGCATGAAAGAGGAATGTCATTTCCTTAGAAACGCAATATGCCTTGAGTGATTTTGTTCATTTCTTCAAGTTATTATTATTATTTTTTTGTAACCTGTTGACCTATCACCCTTTAAATATGAAAAATAGCTGTAGTTTCAGTTATGGATCATTCAAACCAAGTCGGCTAAGCTAAATGTTAGTCTTCTAATCCATCCATTTTGATAAATGATTTATTTTGTACATACTATACTGTTGCACTTGATTTCCTCTTTCAGTACACAATGAAGGATGGGTCAAACAGTGGAACACAACTTTACAAGCTATTTTAATACACTGCAGTTCAAATCCACATTGTGTTTGTTATTAAATTTTTGTAAAGATAGGATGAGATGAGGGTGTCGATAAATGATAGTCGTTTAATTGGGATGGCAGGTATGCCATCCCGCCAAGTTACGCCTTGGCGGGGGCATGCCCCATACCTATACAGCACCGAGAGTTTGGCACTTTTCAGGGTTCCCCACAGAAATAACCACAACAGGCACAGACACTCAGCCCTTAAAAACATTAAATTCTGTACATTCTGACCCCATTTCAACAGACAGATTTCATAAACAACTTCACATGTCCACACAATAAAGCCCCAAACTAAGGGGATTTTGCGTTTTCTCCTTCTTCTTCTTCTTCTCTTTCTTCTTCTTCTTCTTCTTCTTCTCATTCTTATTTTTCCTGCCGCCTATCCCACTAATAACATGTCTGCCCATTGGACATTTTACCGACACCCGCCAAATCTTCACGTACACACCACCCAATGAAAAAAACTCGCATACACACGCAAAATACCCATATCTTTTTACTCTGAAACTTTTCCAGTACAAACAGCTAGTCCGTTGGTGGCCTAGTGGGTAAGGTCCCAGTCTTGGGAACACAGGGTCCTAGGTTCAAGCCCAGCTAGGAACGCGTTTCTTTAACCTGCTTTTACCCTCACTAATAATTGTCTACTACTTCTCAATTATTGCTTTTGCACCATATCTACCAGCCGTTCCACGAACGTATACACTGTATTACGACGTACCGTCTGCACGTTTAATTGTTAACCGGCTACAATATTGCAAAGCCATATGGATTCAACGGGAGCTCTTCTGTGCTTACTGGCCTGTGTTCTTCTTTAAAACCACGGACAGGTTTGCTAATGATATTTCACACATCGCATAGCTATGTCATGGTGCTGCCCTAACAAAGTGACAGACTGGTAAACCTCCGGTTGAACGATTGAATCCCGCCTCGTCCTCAGGCAGATAATTTCCTCTTTTACACTAACGTTCTCTTAGGCTTATATTTGCTTTACCAAAACTCACTCATGGCCACCCATATGCATTTCATGACGGCAAATGTATTCCTTTTATTAAAAAGTTACACCAGTTCACTGCTGTGCCATTTCTACTAACTACATTTCTTCACTTGGCTACCGTACAAAACCTTCTTCTCAGCAAACGCCACGTTTCTACATTCATGTTACCTCGCCCTCTTCTCTATCTAGCCACATACAAACAATTACTACGTATGTACGTTCTGCAACTCCCCATTAAAACATAACATTTAAAATCATGATTCACTCATAATTATAACTACTAGTACTGAACATGAAAAAAACACAGCACTGCAATAGATTTCATGTTATTTAACCCTCCACGTCAACGACTAACACTTTATAGCGACTGTTATATATACCGTTCGATAAGGAATACAAGCTCGCTCATGGTCACTCCATTTACTTCGCACTATACTCCGTGATCATGTCAACCTTCACCTACATGCCCATTCTGCTAAAAACATATTGTTTCAACTACGCAATTTCATTATTTCATCCTAATTTCTCTCAAACTGTTGTTATTTTCTCATATGCAAAGCCTGCTGGGACATATTCGTCTGCTCCTATTCTCCACTATCATGTTTTCCGGTTCTAGTTTAGCAAAACAGCGAAGAGGATTCCTACCTGCAGATAAGCCTATCAAAATGCCTTATAAACCTTACAAACACTAAAAATGCACCTCCACGAAATAACAGACAACGGAGCAGGACAGAAGGCTACACAAGTTGCGACCTAGGGAGTTATAATTCTACGGGCTTGCTAATTCTTTTGTCAGTCAAGGCTCGTTGGATGGACGTCAAATCCGTGAGTACATACACTGGCCATATTTCATCTGCGTTTCTGATGCGTTTATGCTTACGCCACCACACGCTTTCTCACAGCCACTGTTTTACATATATAGCAAACCGAAACTGCTGAACGGTACACGTTCATCAGACTGTAGAAATTCACACAACGATAGCCATAATCCACAACCGTTTCTTACAGGGTCACTTCGCATTTCTCACTCTCATAATAAAACGCTTTGCAAAAAGAAATGATATCTCATAAAAAAAAAAAAAACACGTTTTCAACGTACAAAAATGCCAAGTTACTCAAAAGTACTGATATCAAAATGACGCCAAGTTACGGTACTACAAACAATATAGGCTATCTTGCCTCACCGAAATGACATAAGATGTATTTCAAAGCAATGCTACCCAATATTTCCTCAATTCTTTCAAGTCACTTGGCCCTGTGTTTTGTAATCTTACCATTTTACAATGTCATGCAAACTTTGTGTCAGATCAAAGAGTCAAATATTTGCCTCATAGAACACATTGAAATCAATGTTCAAACCTGCTGCTGAGTAACTACAGGAAGCATATTTCTCCAGAAAACATGTTTATACTTGCTTCTGAACTGAATTTGAGTACATGTGCAAGTTATTGTATATTTGCTACGTACAATAAATACTGCATGTAAAACACATATTGTACATACATACATACATAGAGAACTTCTTTATCCCCATGGGGACATTTCCCTCGCAGCATGTTACATTCACATTTACGAACACACACTTATACCAAGAAACATACTATCATTCACACAACAGAAAGGCTGGGCAGCGAAATACATACATACCAATACAAATTGGACATATACACGCCTATTCAATCAATCTTGACTGTGAGAGAGCCATCCACACATATGTTTGGCCTGTCCATGTAGTGCATGGTTATACACACAGGGCCAAGTGACTTGAAAGAATTGAGGAAATATTGGGTAGCATTGCTTTGAAATACATCTTATGTCATTTCGGTGAGGCAAGATAGCCTATATTGTTTGTAGTACCGTAACTTGGCGTCATTTTGATATCAGTACTTTTGAGTAACTTGGCATTTTTGTACGTTGAAAACGTGTTTTTTATGAGATGTTGTTTTACTGCACACACTGATCTCACCAGAACTAATGCTTGGCATCACTGGCATCTCTTTTGGATCATAGGTATTTTTTTCTGCTGGGGTATTCTCTGATGTTCCTTGATGTATGAATTCAGAATGCTTTAATCCCAAATACAAATTACCTTCACCATCAAGTGCATGAGAACACATCTGGAAAATTTCAGAGCATGCTTAGTTATGAACCAGAATTATGAGACATTATGCAGTATGGTGGCCACAAACCTGCCATTTTAAGTATGTTCTGTATTTCGGAAGATGGCCTGAGATTTGATTTGGAAGAGTGAACGCTGGTGTACAGAGGTCCAGTCCTGTGCTTGTCTGCCTAAATTGAGTGATCTCACTGAAGATTTTTTGAGCATCAATCTGTTGTTTTTAGTTCTTTTACAAACAAGGTGTAACAATGTCCTTATGCTCACTCGATGGCCAGCTGCAATATGAGTAGGTGCTAGTTAGTGCAGAACAGCAATCCAGAGCATTCACATGCAGTGACCGGGTGACAGAAACATAAGCTCAACTCTTCTGACAGCTCTGTGGTCCTGATCCAACCTTCCCACATGTTTTACTATAGGACTGACTAAAAAGGTGAGTTTTGCCATGGGAGATTATTCCATAAAACAGGAATTCGGTAGAAGATTATTTTAATTTTAGTTATTGTTGGAACTTTTAAATAGAGAATATCTACACAAAATAATACTTCTTTATTCAGAAGAACAGATATGCAAATGAGCGTGTTTTGACATGATCTTTCCATTGTGGATTTTTTTTCTTTTTTCTGTTTACTACTGTGAATGACAGAACTTAAAAGGAAGTGGTTATATTTGCTGACAAATAGAAGGGGGAGGGAAAATCACACACAATCTACGTCACCATGTTGCGCTGTTTTTAGCCACGCTGGGAAACTGTTAAATAGCCAACTGCATAAATTAACCCTATATGATACATTTCTCTTGCGCATTTCTGTCTGTTCAATATATATATATATATATATATATATATATATATACATATATATATATATATATATATATATATATATATATAAACATATAATATAAAAATCTCCCTTCCCTCTTATTTGTAAGATGTGAATTTCTTATACTGATTTTTCCACTCCTCTCTTTACAGTGATATAAAAAATAAGAGTAATAATAGTCTTTTCACATGTCCTGCGAAATGGGAGAATGGGAGAACAAAATCATAATGCATGTAATATTTGAATCATTTATTGTGCTTGATCAAAATAAGAAGGAAAAGTATTTATTTGATGCATTTTACAGATGTAGCTAGATACAAATGCCTTCTCACATTTTCTCCCCTAAGTTATTCGATACAAGTTAGACATGTATCCCTGAAATTACATGTATCCCTGAAATGGATGTTCACCCTCCCAACCTGAAACCTGAGGAAGAACTGTTGGTCCGTCAGGCAAAGGGTTCCCCACATTTCAGTCAATGTTCAAGGTTCCGCAATGTCTCTTTGGTGCTCAGCTAATAACCTCTCTGTGACCCTGCATGGCCAACTGAGCTTTTCTGGACCTTTTGCACAGACAGGTTATCTCTTCATGCCCCTTGCTGTCCCAAGAGGCTACAGAGCTGCTCATCCACACTCTCAAAATCTCTCATCTGGAGTGTTGCAATGCCTAGCAGGCTGGCAGTTCTTTTAACTGTTCCTCAGCTTCGTGGAACTGGAACAATAAAAGAACACAATACTCTATTGAATTGGTCATTCATGGAGAGGTCAGAGATAAAAAGCAAGAGATATGTGGAAAGCTGAGAGTGGGACCTAACTGTTCTATGCACATTAATAATCTTAGCACAGCTGATGTTGGAGAGTACGACTGTCACCTGCAACACAATAAAAACGATTACACAGATGATTCTGTTATTACCTTGTCTCTTCTGAACAGTAAGTATTTCCATTTGGAATCAGTCAAATTCTCTCAGAATGATGCATGAATGCAGTTAACTAATGATTATGCAGTTAACTTTAAAATAGTGTCATTTCCTACTAAAATAATCAACTTCATAAGTCAATTTTCTGGAGTAGACATGTAGACAACCCTAACCCTAACCCAAAACACGCTCATTTGCATATCTGTTCTTCTGAATAAAGAAGTATTATTTTGCGTAAAGATATTCTCTATTTAAAAGTTCCAACAATAACTAAAAATAAAATGATCTTCTACCAAATACCTGTTTCATGGAATAATCTCCCATGGCAAAACTCACCCTTTTAGTCAATCCTATAGTAAAACATGTGGGAAGGTTGGATCAGGACCACAGAGCTGTCAGAAGAGTTGAGCTTATGTTTCTGTCACCCGGTCACTGTATGTGAATGCTCTGGTTTGCTGTTCTGCACTAACTAGCACCTACTCATATTGCAGCTGGCCATCTAGTGACCATAAGGACACTTACACCTTGTTTGTAAAAGAACTAAAAACAACAGATTGATGCTCAAAAAATCTTCAGCGAGATCACTCAATTTAGGCAGACAAGCACAGGACTGGACCTGTGTAGACCAGCGTTCACTCTTCCAAATCAAATCTCAGGCCATCTTCCGAAATACAGAACATACTTAAAATGGCAAGTTTGTGGTCACCATACTGCATAATGTCTCATAATTCTGGTTCATAACTAAGCATGCTCTGAAATTTTCCAGATGTGTTCTCATGCACTTGATGGTGAAGGTAATTTGTATTTGGGATTAAAGTATTCTGAATTTATACATCAAGGAACATCAGAGAATACCCCAGCAGAAAAAATACCTATGATCCAAAAGAGATGCCAGTGATGCCAAGCATTAGTTCTGGTGAGATCAGTGTGTGCAGTAAAACAACATTAAACAACTATGATTTATCGACACCCTCATCTCATCCTATCTTTACACAAATTTAGTAACAAACACAATGTGGATTTTAACTGCAATGTATTAAAATAGCTTGTAAAGTTGTGTTTCACTGTCTGACCCATCCTTCATTTTGTACTGAAAGAGGAAATCAAGTGCAACAGTATAGTATGTACAAAAGAAATCATTTTCATCAAAATGGATGGATCAGAAGACTAACATTTAGCTTAGCTGACTTGGTTTGCATTATCCATAACTGAAACTAGAGACAGTTTTCATACTTAAAGTGTGGTGGGTCATCAGGTTAAAAAAAAAAAAATTTAAAGAAAAGAAAAAAAATCCCTCAAGGCATATTGCGTCACTGAGAAAATGACATTTCTCTTTCATGCGCTGACACTGAACTGCACCACTGATACAGTTTAAGAATTGAGACAAGAGAGAAGACAGCAAGTGAGAATGCCTGTGCACAGACTGACTGGACTCCTGCCATGGCTACTCTTCAACATCATACTCCTCTTCACAGGTGAGAGAGAGAGAGAGAAAATTGAATTTTAACCATCCTTTATTTTTCAGTGCAATGGCAAGTTCAAAACCCAATTTTTACACATCACTGACAATAAATTCACTTAAGTGAACAAAAGCAAAGAGGACAAAAAATAAAATGCCCTCACCCAATGAGAGAGAGAGAGAGAGAGAGAGACAGAGTAGGCCAGGCATTTTAGACTAGAATAAGACAAGAACCATGTAAAGGAATGTATGGGGAGATGGTTTCATGTTTAATACTGTTGGAAGACAGACAGATTTTACGATTTCAAGTTTACTTTATTACTGTTTACAGGCCTTTAAAAATAATCATAATGCAAAATATTAAATATTAAAATACCACAAGAACACAACAACACTGTTTCAGTTCTCACAAATGCTGCATTTCTTACTGTGCGTGCCACTCTCCCATCCACTTTC
This sequence comes from Anguilla japonica, assembly GCA_025169545.1. NCBI lineage: Eukaryota > Metazoa > Chordata > Actinopteri > Anguilliformes > Anguillidae > Anguilla > Anguilla japonica. Next base: position 101,609 of record JANEZO010000068.1, on the reverse strand, counting down.
ATTGCATAGTTTGGCACAATGTAGCTGGCTAACATTACCCAGGATTTAACTGACTCTGCCGCACATTATATTTTGGTATAGCTCAGTCAAAACTTGGTCAGTGTCAAAGATTTCACTCAAAAAGTCCAAATAGCTCTTTCTAGCTTGTTTTCTTGTTTTTGCATATCATCCAAAACACAAATGTGCAATGGTTGAAAGATGGAGCAATACGTTGTTGTACACTTTAATAAAAGATGCCCTTTTATTCTGACGTGTGCTTTTCTGCCTCCTCATCAACCTCACCGTGTCAGCGACTAAACTGTTTCTGTAAAACTAAACTGTTTCTAAACACAAAAACAGTTGCTATGTTATCTGTCTCTTTAAACCAGATTTATTGATTTGTTCAAAATTATGTTGTATCTTGTAACCTGAATATCTCTGAGCTCTGTTTTAAATGGGCTTTATTTATTTTCCCCAGGTGTCAGTGGTTCAGAACTTACAGTGTATTCCAGTGCAGGAGAGCTTGTCACTTTACCATGCAACCTTCATGGCTCTTTTAACTGTTCCTCAATTACGTGGAACTGGAACAGTGTTGGATCAACAGAAACTATTGAATTGGTCGCTCATGGAGTGGTCAAAGATGAAAATCAACAGATAGCTAGAAGGCTGAGAGTGGGAACTAATTGTTCTTTGCACATTAATAATCTTACCACTGCTGATGCTGGACGGTACGACTGTCTACTGTATCACAATGAAAAGGATTATTCAGATTTTTCTGTTATTAACTTGTCTATTCTCAACAGTAAGTATTTCCATTTGGAATTTGTAAGATTCTCTCAGAATGATGTATGAATGCAGTTGACTAATGATTATGCAGTTAATTTTAACATAGTGTAATTTCCTACTAAAATAATTATTTGTATTAATCAGCTTCATAAGCCTATTTTCTGATCATGTGGAGTAGGCATGTAATTATATCTTCTGTTTCATTTTGAGTCTTTGCATCCTCTCCAGTGACAGAGCTGAAGATTGATAGTATAGTTACTCTTGTCTGTGAACTTCACAGCTCTGAGCCTTGTGGAAAAAGCATTAGAGTGAGCTGGGTTAGTGAGATAGGAGCCCCACTGCAGGGAAACAGGTACAAGCTGTCAGAGTCAGAATGCTCCTCCAGTCTGACTGTGACACTTGAGCGCTCAGACCGCAACATGAAGTGGAGATGCCAGATAACTGTGGAGGGGAAGCTGAAGGCCTCACACAGTTACACCGCAAGCTTCCCTGGTAAGAGCTGGCTTTCCTTTTAGTTAGAAGACAACAGAAGTTACTTTCCATTCATAATAGTATCAGGACAGTATGGACTTCTAAATCAAAATTATTTATTTTGTGTGCATTGAATATTTTAGCTGCAAACATAATTTTAAAGAATTGGGTCAGCTATGTTTTTCATCATTTTTCGTCTAAAAGTTCTCGTTGTAAAGGAGTGTATGGGGAAATGGTTTCATTTTTAGTATTTTTGGAGGACAGACAGATTTCTCAATTTCAAGTTTACTTTATTACTGTTTACAGGCCTTTAAAAATAATCATAATGCAAAATATTAAGTATTGAAATACCACAAGACCACAACAACACTGTTTCAGTTCTCACAAATGCTGCATTTCTTACTGTGCGTGCCACTCTCCCATCCACTTTCATTGCATAGTTTGGCACAATGTAGCTGGCTAACATTACCCAGGATTTAACTGACTCTGCCGCACATTATATTTTGGTATAGCTCAGTCAAAACTTGGTCAGTGTCAAAGATTTCACTCAAAAAGTCCAAATAGCTCTTTCTAGCTTGTTTTCTTGTTTTTGCATATCATCCAAAACACAAATGTGCAATGGTTGAAAGATGGAGCAATACGTTGTTGTACACTTTAATAAAAGATGCCCTTTTATTCTGACGTGTGCTTTTCTGCCTCCTCATCAACCTCACCGTGTCAGCGACTAAACTGTTTCTGTAAAACTAAACTGTTTCTAAACACAAAAACAGTTGCTATGTTATCTGTCTCTTTAAACCAGATTTATTGATTTGTTCAAAATTATGTTGTATCTTGTAACCTGAATATCTCTGAGCTCTGTTTTAAATGGGCTTTATTTATTTTCCCCAGGTGTCAGTGGTTCAGAACTTACAGTGTATTCCAGTGCAGGAGAGCTTGTCACTTTACCATGCAACCTTCATGGCTCTTTTAACTGTTCCTCAATTACGTGGAACTGGAACAGTGTTGGATCAACAGAAACTATTGAATTGGTCGCTCATGGAGTGGTCAAAGATGAAAATCAACAGATAGCTAGAAGGCTGAGAGTGGGAACTAATTGTTCTTTGCACATTAATAATCTTACCACTGCTGATGCTGGACGGTACGACTGTCTACTGTATCACAATGAAAAGGATTATTCAGATTTTTCTGTTATTAACTTGTCTATTCTCAACAGTAAGTATTTCCATTTGGAATTTGTAAGATTCTCTCAGAATGATGTATGAATGCAGTTGACTAATGATTATGCAGTTAATTTTAACATAGTGTAATTTCCTACTAAAATAATTATTTGTATTAATCAGCTTCATAAGCCTATTTTCTGATCATGTGGAGTAGGCATGTAATTATATCTTCTGTTTCATTTTGAGTCTTTGCATCCTCTCCAGTGACAGAGCTGAAGATTGATAGTATAGTTACTCTTGTCTGTGAACTTCACAGCTCTGAGCCTTGTGGAAAAAGCATTAGAGTGAGCTGGGTTAGTGAGATAGGAGCCCCACTGCAGGGAAACAGGTACAAGCTGTCAGAGTCAGAATGCTCCTCCAGTCTGACTGTGACACTTGAGCGCTCAGACCGCAACATGAAGTGGAGATGCCAGATAACTGTGGAGGGGAAGCTGAAGGCCTCACACAGTTACACCGCAAGCTTCCCTGGTAAGAGCTGGCTTTCCTTTTAGTTAGAAGACAACAGAAGTTACTTTCCATTCATAATAGTATCAGGACAGTATGGACTTCTAAATCAAAATTATTTTATTTTGTGTGCATTGAATATTTTAGCTGCAAACATAATTTTAAAGAATTGGGTCAGCTATGTTTTTCATCATTTTTCGTCTAAAAGTTCTCGTTGTAAAGGAGTGTATGGGGAAATGGTTTCATTTTTAGTATTTTTGGAGGACAGACAGATTTCTCAATTTCAAGTTTACTTTATTACTGTTTACAGGCCTTTAAAAATAATCATAATGCAAAATATTAAGTATTGAAATACCACAAGACCACAACAACACTGTTTCAGTTCTCACAAATGCTGCATTTCTTACTGTGCGTGCCACTCTCCCATCCACTTTCATTGCATAGTTTGGCACATTGTAGCTGGCTAACATTACCCAGGATTTAACTGACTCTGCCGCACATTATTTTTTGGTATAGCGCAGTCAAAACTTGGTCAGTGTCAAAGATTTCACTCAAAAAGTCCAAATAGCTCTTTCTAGTTTGTTCTCTTGTTTTTGCATATCATCAAAAACACAGATGTGCAATGGTTGAAAGATGGAGCAATACGTTGTTGTACACTTTGATAAAAGATGCCCTTTTATTCTGACGTGTGCTTTTCTGCCTCCTCATCAACCTCACTGTGTCAGCGACTAAACTGTTTCTGTAAAACTAAACTGTTTCTAAACACAAAAACAGTTGCTATGTTATCTGTCTCTTTAAACCAGATTTATTGATTTGTTCAAAATTATGTTGTATCTTGTAACCTGAATATGTCTGAGCTCTGTTTTAAATGGGCTTTATTTATTTTCCCCAGGTGTCAGTGGATCGGAACCTACAGTGTACTCCAGTGCAGGAGAGCTTGTCTCACACAGTTACACCACCATCTTCCCTGGTAAGAGCTGGCTTTCCTTTTAGTTAGAAGACAACAGAAGTTACCTGCCATTCATAATAGTTTCAGGACAGTATGTACTTTTAAATCAAAATTATTTATTTAGTGCGCATTGAATATTTTAGCTGCAAACATAATTATAAAAATTGGGTCAGCTATGTTTTTCATCAGTTTTTGTCTAAAAGTTCTCGTCGTAAAGGAATGTATGGGGAGATGGTTTCATTTTTTATATTTTTGGAGGACAGACAGATTTAACAATTGTAAGTTTAATTTATTACTGTTTGCAGGCCTTTAAAAATAATCATAATGCAAAATATTAAGTATTAAAATACCACAAGAACACAACAACACTGTTTCAGTTCTCACAAATGCTGCATTTCTTACTGTGCGTGCCACTCTCCCATCCACTTTCATTGCATAGTTTGGCACGTTGTAGCTGGCTAACATTACCCAGGATTTAACTGACCCTGCCGCACATTATATTTTGGTATAACTCAGTCAAAACTTGGTCAGTGTCAAAGATTTCACTCAAAACATCCAAATAGCTCTTTCTAGTTTGTTTTCTTGTTTTTGCATATCATCAAAAACACAAATGTGCAGTGCTTGAAAGATGGAGCAATACGTTGTTGTACACTTTGATAAAAGATGCCCTTTTATTCTGACGTGTGCTTTTCTGCCTCCTCATCAACCTCACCGTGTCAGCGACTAAACTGTTTCTGTAAAACTAAACTGTTTCTAAACACAAAAACAGTTGCTATGTTATCTGTCTCTTTAAACCAGATTTATTGATTTGTTCAAAATTATGTTGTATCTTGTAACCTGAATATGTCTGAGCTCTGTTTTAAATGGGCTTTATTTATTTTCCCCAGGTGTCATTGGATCGGAACCTACAGTGTACTCCAGTGCGGGAGAGCTTGTCTCACACAGTTACACCACCATCTTCCCTGGTAAGAGCTGGCTTTCCTTTTAGTTAGAAGACAACAGAAGTTACTTGCCATTCATAATAGTATCAGGACAGTATGGACTTCTAAATCAAAATTATTTATTTTTTGTGCATTGAATATTTTAGCTGCAAACATAATTTGTGGTTAAATTTAAGTCGTGAAAGGTTAAAAATTAAGAATTTGTTCCACACAGATACACTTACTTCCACGTGGAAGCCTAAATTGCATAGTTTAATCTTTAAAGTTTAAACTAAGAGCGCTAAAACCCTGATGCACAATCTTTATATTCCATTTATGGCTGATAGGCAGCACTGTGTTTCAGCAATACCTTATCTGATATTTTCAGTATTAGCTTTAAGGTTCTTTATTGTTACAGTTGTTGACAGTTTTTTCATGGACTTCTGAACTGCTCTGTGTTCTTAAAGATTTTAAATTCCCTAGAAGTCTTTCAACAGAAAATGAAGTTGAATTCTTACTTTAGTCTTTCCTATCAATATTCCTAGTTCCACACTTCTTTCCATCACTTTGGTAAATAAAGGTGAATACTCATCTTATCTGTCCATAAGACTTTGTTCCAGAACTCAGTTTTTTCATGTACTTTTTAGCAAACATTAACTTGGATCTTCTGTTCCTGAGGCTTAGCAGTGGTTTGCATGTTGTGGTGAACCCTCTGTGGTTATGCTATTTGTAGCCTTCTCTTTATGGTAGTCTTTTTGACACAACTCTGCCAGCATCCTGCACAGTGTTTTGATCTGTTTAACAGATAACAAGGGTTTTTTTCTTCACAATTGAAAGTTTACTTTAGTCATCTACTTCAGTGATCTTCTGTAGCCCATCATTGCTATTCATGAGCTCACTGGTGTGTTGTTGCTCCTTAACAGTATATCAAACAGTTGACTTTGGCACACCCAATGTTTTGGCTGTGTCTCTGTTCATTTATTCTGATTTTTCAGCTCATGATGGCCTGCTTTACTGGCACTGACACTTATTTGGTCATCATGTTGAGAGACAACAGCAACTGACCCCAACTGCAAAGTCCACACCTAGAATCAATTCTATACCTTTTGTTAGCTTTCTTGTGCATGAAACTGTGCAATGACACACAGCTGGCCAAGAAACAGCTGACAGAAATTGTCCAATTACTTTTAGTGCAGGAGTATGTATAAAAAGGGCTGTAATTCCTACACGGATCGACAGACATGGAAGAAAATTCCCTCAAATGAAAGCTGACAATCTGCTCTTTATCCTTCCTCACATTCATTGGTTTATTTCAAATCCAAAATGCTGGAGTACAATCAACCCAACAAAAATAGTGTCACTGTCCAAATACTTAGGGACTGCACTTGATATGCTGATACACAATCAAAGCTACAGATTGTGCAATGCCAGTGTGTAAAGCATGGTGATGCATGGAGTCAGGAAAAGAGGGTGTTGCACGTCACATATAAACAAAAGAACAAACAACAGAAGGCAAAAGTGTATGTGAGAATAGTAAACTTGAGTACAGGACAGAGGAGGAGCCTTAATAGCAGCTCGCAGTCCTCTTCAGCTACGAGCACAAATGAGGAAACAGCAGGAAATAACACCTGCGTGGTTGGTAAGTGCGTAGGTTCCATAGATCTTGTTGACTTGAACACAATACTGAACCTAAATTGCATCAGTAAATATGCAACAGGAGAAGTTACAAAGTTATTCTATTATAATTGCCCTCTATTCAGGTATGGATGAATAAATACTGTCTATGACACACAATAAAGTTAATATAGGAATAGTTTGCTTTTTATTGTACAGTTTCATAAAAGGATCTGAATGTTAACAGAGCTAACTTATCATCATCACAACACAAAGCTGGCAACTACAATTTGCATCTCAATGTTCTTACCACTATTGCAAATGATCAGGATTTTTAATATTGCAATCCTAAAGTTCATTTAGGAATTGCAGTGATTTTTACATTTCACTCCATGCCCTCAGATGTGAACGCCTGTCTGTCTGTTTGTCTGATATTTTCGTAGATGGCAGGTGCCAAGAGTTGCCGGCCCGACTGGTTGTCTTCTTCCTTCTCCTGGCCATCCCCCCAATTATTGGAACCATCTTTTACATAAGGAGGAGGAAACATGCACAGACAGGTGACACAATGAGGAGCAGGTGTTTCCACAAATGGCAGGCTACAGTATTTGTGTAGTGTGAAACACTTATAATACACTGAAGCAATTATAATACACTGGAAATATGTCATATAGGAATGTCAGTGTGAAAGCTACATCATTAAATAGTCGTTACTAACACCACGATAAGGGAAGATCAGTGTTTACATTATAGTGTCAATGCAAAAGTATGTAAAATATTATATCAGAAGTATGCAATCAGACTGTATCAGTGTATAAATTACTGTGTCAGTAGTATACAATCAGACTACATCAGTCAGTGTAGTCATTGTGTAAATTGCACCATCAGAACCACGCTGTAGTACTAGAACAAGTGGTGTAAGACTGTACTGCTGAGAACTGGCTGTTACACCTTTTTTGTTTCCTGTAGACCAAATGCCCTCTGGACCCTCTTTGGATTATGGCAATATAGAGATGTTGGACAGAAACGCCGTTCCTAATTTCTCAGTCACCCAGCAAAATGCATGCAATGACTTGTAACATCGATATGTATATAAGGGAAATAATAATTCAGTTACAGTTACTGTATATCTTAAATGTTGACCTGCCATTTTCTACTGTTCTGCACAGTATGCATACTGCTATGATGAAACAATATTCTGGGCATTTCTCATTATTAATGCTTTGCTTAATGCTGGCTCTTGTTGAAATAAAAACTGATTCACAAAAATCCTGAAGATACATCCTTTCCCATATCTACTGTCTTAGCATAGCATGTGTTTTCATGTCATCACCTGTTGGACCTGTTGTTTAAAACCATTCCTGAAATATGTTCTGATATTAAGGCTTTTGCTCTAATCAATTATATAGTTAATGCTTGTCAGGGGTAAGTCAATTCAACACAAGTCTGTGCACCTAATGTGCCTTGTAAAATGCTTAGTTCTCACAATGTAATTACTTAATCGATTTAGTCATGTTTTGATATGACTGTAATGTAGTTGTTTTCATACTATTCATTTTTATTTTTGCAAATATATTTTCACATGTATCTTATGTTCAGTGACTAGGGGACCACACTTATATTCCTCATAGCAAACATAGCTTTTTCTGACATAATGTGACCTAAAGAGGAGAAATCATCCCTCAGGAGACAGAACGTGTCTAATTAAGAGCAATTAACTGCTGATTGGTATTCAGAATAAAAATCAACAACCACAGCAGGTCCCCAGGATTGCGTTGGGAATCCTCTGCTGCAATGTATACATTTTTCCACAAGAGGGCAGTTTAGTTCTTTATATGTCTAGTCAGTGCAATAAGCAAGAGTTCGTGCATTTAATTTACTTTTAATGGCAGCTGTCATTCCACTTCTAACAGCTTTGTCATCTAGTAGTACGCATTTGAAATCCTGTGCCCCAATGTAACATTCCTAACGGAGGTTTGTAAGCTGCAATTGACAACTTTTGTTGTGTATTTTCTGAGATTATAAGAGTGCAAATCTTCAGATTGTCTCTTTTAGATTCTCATCCACCTGCTAACTAAGTGTGGAACTGAAGTAGAGCAGCCTGAAGTGGGACGCATGCCTCTGTGAGCAGGGTAATGAAGAGAAAGTCCAGAAAGTGATAATCTTAGCACCACTCCACCCCCTGTTCCCACCCCACATCTCCAGCCTTCCCCCCAACCTCAACCCCAAGGTCAGTGATGGTGTCCACCATGTCTGGCTGGAGGGTCCCCAAAGATTGACTACACTACTGAAGGGACACAAGAGACACAATGAAAGACTGTGAGAGAGAGAGAGAGAGAGAGAGAGAGAGAGAGAGAGAGAGTGGGTGGGTGGGTGGGTGGATGGGTGGGTGGGTTGAGTAGACGGGCAGGCGGGTGGGTGAGTGAGTTGGTGGGTGGAAAAAATTAATGGGAAAAGTATATAATATTATATTATATAATATATAATATAATGCAAAGCTAATCATGAGGCAGTTCAGGTCTAAAACTAGGACTGATTAAAATAGTGCCTTACCTGTTCTTCTTTTGCATATCATGATCAATACCACAATCAGGACAACAGATATACACATATAGCCACTCCAGAGCCAATCCAGACATCTCTCATATTTTCATCTGAGACAGGGCACAGACAGATTTTGTGGTCAGTTTCTCCAGCTATTCATACATTATCTACACCCACTTATCTTGGGCAAGGTTGCAGGGGTGGTCAGTTTCCAATAATTCAAATTTTTTCTGATCCAGTTTGACAACATACCATAGGTTTATTATTTCACTTTGCTTTGAAAAGCTGCAATGTCACATTAACCCTCCTTGTTCTCATCTATTGCGTGCCCTATTATAATTTCATTATGACTTTTAGAAATGATGTTAATGGACAAAAAAGGGGAATGGAACCACTCCAGCAAGAAACAATGAAAACTCACTACTGCTATTATTGGATGTTTGATTGATACAAAGAGAGGAAAAAATATATGGCACTGGTATTCTCATTGGGCCTCATTCACAATACATTTGTACTATCACATTTGATCGCAAACTGTGTGTAAGAACGCTTCCATAAACATTTCAGCATTCATCTTTTTTTCTTGTCTGTATTTGTTAATGGCTGTCTCCTTATGCTAATCACATGAACAGGATTGCGCATAAAATTTACAGTCAGCATTCATCATCTCATACACCTGGGATATGCACAAAAACAAAGGTATGCTCATATGTCATGAATCCCATATTGGTTTTTACTCAGGAACATTTTTAAGAACAAAAGTAAGCATAATTTTTTGTGAAAGTTTTGTGAATGAGGCCCAATAACTTTAATAATGCATGTAAGAGTGAACTTCATATTGATGAAAATGTTATGTAGATGAAAACAGATAAAAAACATATCTGACCCAATTCTTTTTAATTATGTTTGCAGCTAAAATATTCAATACACACAAAATAAATAATTTTGATTTAAAAGTCCATACTGTCCTGATACTATTATGAATGGCAAGTAACTTCTGTTATCTTCTAACAAGAAGGAAAGTCAGCTCTTACCAGGGAAGATGGTGGTGTAACTGTGTGAGGCCTTCAGCTTCCCCTCCTCAGTTAGCTGGCATCTCCACTTCATGTTGGGGTCTGAGCGCTCAAGTGTCACAGTCAGACTGGAAAAGCATTCTGACTCTGACAGCTTGTACCTGTTTCCCTGCAGTGGGTCTCCTGTCTCACTAAGCCAGATCACTCTAACACTTTTTCCACAAGACCCAGGGCTGTGGAGTTTACAGACAAGAGTAACTGTACTACCAATCTTCAGTTCTGTCACTGGAGAGGATGCAAAGACTGAAACTGAAACATGAAATATAGTTACATGTCTGCACGTTCTCAGAAAATAAATGCATGAAGTTGATTTACACAAATAATTATTTTAGTAGCAAATGACACTATGTTATTTTAAAGTTAACTGCAGTATCATTAGTTAACTGCATTCATGCATCATTCTGAGAGAATCTGACTAATTCCAAATGGAAATACTTACTGTTGAGAAGAGACAAGTTAATAGAAGAATTTGTATAATCATTTGTACTGTGATACAGTCGACAGTTGTACTGTCCAGCATCAGCACTGGTAAGATTATGAATGTGCAAAGAACAATTAGTTCCCACTCTCAGCCTTCTAGCTATCTTTGGATTTTCAGCGTTGACCACTCCATGAGTGACCAATTCAATAGAGTCTGGTGATCAACCGCTGTGCCAGGTCCACATAGTTGAGGAACAGTTAAAAGAGCCATGAAGGTTGCATGGGAAACTGACAAGCTCTCCTGCACTAAAGTACACTGTAGGTTCTGAACCACTGACACCTGGGGAACATAAATAAAGCCCATTTAAAACAGAGCTCAGACATAGTCAGGTTACAAGATACAACATAATTCTCAACAAATCAATTAATCTGGTTTAAAGAGACAGATAACATACCAACTGTTTTTGTGTTTAGAAACAGTTTAGTTTTACAGAAACAGTTTAGTCGCTGACACAGTGAGGTTGATGAGGAGGCAGAAACGTCAGAATAAAAGGGCATCTTTTATCAAAGTGTACAACAACATATTGCTTCAGATTCAAAGGATCAGTGCTAAGCTCATGATGCAGCAAAACACCATGTTTGTGTTACAGCCCACTCATTATTTTATAGCACTGTCTGGAGCTCCTCCAATCCTGTGAGGGGTAACTCAGGAAAATGGATCATGTGGATTTAATCAAGATCTTTTGCAATATCGTTATTTGGGACGCATTCTCTTCATTGAGATAAATGATAATCCCTGCACCAATGTACCTTACTGCTCCATTCAGAATGTGAAGGACATCCAATCACAATAGGAAACTATTGCATTTGTCCTTGTAAACTAACTTTAGGTTTGCTAAACAGTGCCCCCAGCCTCAGAGGTTGTTCTCCACCACATTCATTTTTTCTTCTTCAGATTCATCCAACTCCCAAAACAAAGTTTGCCTGTCACAATTAATCTACCAGGTTGAGAGTCACCAATCTCAAGAGACATTGAGTGGGTCTATGGATCAGTCCATAAGTACTTATTTGCCTGGTTGGAAGAAATGACCGTCCAACATGGAGATATCAAACTATTCTGGGAGATCAAGTAGCAAGGCTGGCTGGTGGATTTTTGTGTAAATTGTTCATTGGTGTGAAAAACATGTAAGTAATGTAGTCGGGCGACATAGCTCAGGAGGTAAGACCGATTGTCTGATAGTCGGAGGGTTGCCGGTTCAAACCCCGCCCTGGGCGTGTCGAAGTGTCCTTGAGCAAGACACCTAACCGCTAACTGCTCTGGCGAATGAGAGGCATCAATTGTAAAGCGCTTTGGATAAAAGCGCTATATAAATGCAGTCCATTTACCATTACCATTCATTTTAAATCCAGCCTGCCCCTCACCCTCCCCCCCCCCCCCAAAAAAAAAACTTTCACCCGAGTCAATTACACACAAGTGTGCAGATCAGCTGGCCAGCCTATAGCTGGGGAGCACAGAGGAGGCCCAGCCCGGAGTGTTGGAAATGCAAATGGTCGAGCATGGGGATCGGCTCTGTCGGTCTGCCACACTGTGGCCAAGGGGAGGGGGTGGGAAATCTTCAAAGATCAGCAAGGCAGGTTTGAGATTGGGGGTTGGGGGAGGGGTGTCCGCATCCTTTAGTTCTTGAGCTTGGCATTGTGGGTTCCTGCACAGTCAAGAACAGGAATTTTGTACCTAATGGGCCCTCTCCCAGCATGGGACCTGTTGTTCTCATGACTGTTCCTTTTCAGTTTGGTGTGCTCTTTGTCCTGAAGGATTCCCTTGCAACGATAGTCTTGAACATTCGAGTCCTATTTTTAGATAATGTCTTTCTTTGTCATCCTTCTGCTGAACCAATAGTGCCGATAGTAGGATTGCTAATAAGACATAGTTTAACTTGTTTTACTGCTGTAGTGCATGTTCGGAGACATTCAGATTTAAAGTAAATCATTTTTTTAAATTTAAACTATACAGTGCCCTCTGTGATGTTTGGGACAAAGAAATATTTTTCTTGATTTGGCTCTGTGCTCCACAAAGTGCTGTAATTTATACATGGTAAAACCAAAATGTATCAAAATACCCTTTAATAAAAGCTGAGCATCTGCACTTTAACTACAAATCAGAAATTGTGGAGTACAGGGCCAAATTAAGAAAATCTTTGTCCCAAACATTATGTTTCTGTATAAAATATGTACTGGAGATTTTGGTACATAGCAGATGCTCCTCCCCAGTGCTTGTTATGTTCAGTAACCCACATTGTAAGAAATTCATATAGAATTCTCATCACCATCGTGTGTTGTTGTCACATGTGCCAACTTTCCTTCAATGATCTTTAATATCTCTCCACACACCACCATTATACAGAACTTGCATTTATTACAAGCTACATATCAGTGTTTTTGTGCTATTTCCCTCAACAGCAAGTGCAATGTAAGCTTTTTTGCTCATGTCTAGGTGAAATTAATATTGCCTCACACTGCAATCTGATTTACTATGAACTTATCTCAGTTTTTCACTCCAGAGAATAGTGATCATGGCTTTAAATAGCTCTCTACTGTATTACTCAGCCAGTTGAACACAAGGATGAAAACTTGTTTCTTGTCTATTCTACAGAGAAACAACATAATTTTTATTTTTGAGGTCTGTATCGGAATTTTGCAGTTTGTTCCAGCCTTTTTATAGATGGCATATAGTGCTTCGTAGGTAAAATTTATTTGTATTTAGTTTAACAGAAAAGAGCGATGCAGTATGTTTGTCTTTCACATCAAATTTACTGGGCAAACCCTGGGTCTACTAAAAGTGGAATTCTGTTATTTCATTTTGCACACTAGAGAGCTTTTTCAGGCATTCAATGAAAGCCAGATCCACAAATTTAACCATAATTTTATTTAATATGATGCAATATTAAATATTCCATTTATACTGTAGATGTTGCAATCCATCTGAATAATACTGGCTTTGCTTTGGCAAATGTTAAAATACCCAAAAGCTTAGACTGAAGGGTGATATTTCTGGTCCGTGAACTTGTAAGTCCAGGTATTTGATTCATTAACAGTTTCTGAAAGGTTCCTTCTACATAAATGAGATTTGAAGGGTATATTTGTGTGTCCATGGATATGCTACGGTTGAATGAAAACAATAACTGTAATTAATTTTGCCGCAGAACATACCAGGAAAGGCTGGGATTTGAATTGATGCTTCAAGGAATCTCTGAGAACTGGGATAACCTGTACATTCTGAGAAATACCTGTAATCCTATCAAATTAAACTGAACGAACTCACGAATACATCACAGAAATGTTCTCATGTGCGAAAACAAGATAACTGCAACATGCCTATCAAAAGTGCACTCATTTAGACATGTGCCTCAAAATCATGTTTTTTTTTTGTACTTATCCTGTCATTTTGAACTGAACATGTTTGATGGTCTGTTATTTTAAGCTTAAATAAAGGATTATGAAAAAAATAAGTACAAGGAACTAATAGCACCATCTGGTGGATGGAACAGTTCACAGAACGTTTCACTTTGCTCCACCGACTTAAGGTGAAGTGCTTCAGTGCACTATAACACACACCAATCACACATGCACATAGCCTTTCTTATAGGAGCACGACCAGAAAAGGAGTGAAACTGGAGAAACAGTCTGGCTTTGATATAATTTTATTTCCACACATGTTGGATATCAGTCATCCACAGACGAACTCCAAACCAGGTTATTCAGTATTACATATGAAGATTAATTTAGGACTAATTGGTTAGATAACAAACATGGTTGCTGGAACAACCAGGGTGTATTCCATACATTAAATAGTTGCATGTAGCACTGTACCATGGAAATGTTGCTGAACTGAAAGCCAGTTGATAGAGATGTACAATGAAAAATTATGAACAATGTAAAAATTAGCTACTTATCTTCTAATAACACAAGGAGCTGCATTATCACAATTCACCGTTAAATAAACTATAAAAAATGAAGCTCCATCTTGCTAATGCACTCATTATAAACATGACATGGAATGTTGTTTGCAAATATGCTGCGTAATAGTTATATTTTTCCAATTATTTAAAAAAAATTTATATACAGTTTTAAAATTATTCTTATCACCTCCTCTTGTTTCTTTTATGAAGAAATGATTATCCAAAGCCGGTGCTTTACTGGCATCCAGTCATTAGCCGCCCCAGCCAACATGGTGCCAAACACCGTTGCCATGTTGACATGCTTACAATGCTAAAGAGAATTACTTATACAAGAAACTATATTGTTAAAAATTTACAGTGAATTGCATGATATGCCACATGTTGCACAATGGGAGGCGGAGCCCAGAGCTCGTGAATTTGAAGTGACCCTCAAGAGCTCTAAAAATTTCACCTTCCATTAGCCCCTCTATGAAAACATCTGTGGTGCTTTTCCATTTGGTTTCGCCTGTGAGGCCAAGACCTTTCATCCTAAACTCAGTAGTTAATGAGCTTCCTGTACACAGTAGGCAACCCCTAAACAGCTGGCACAATGAGCCAAGCACCTTTGCCTTGTCAACAGTGACACAAAAGATCGTTACCTCTGAAGTGTGTTGCTAAAAGTTCCCAAAGCGCTGCAGCACTTAAATGCACGAGTCTGCAGTCATTCCCAAGCCTTCTACGTTAGGAAGTATCACGGTTTATTTGAGTTCTGCGAGGTTTTAATGATGGCATATTCAGTTTCGAGCACAGCACGTTCTTGCTCTTGTTTCCTTTTTCCACCGGCAGCAGGATTGACCACAGCATAGGTAACGGTGTCCTCACTCTCTCCCTGTACACAAATATATTATAGCAGGTGTACTGCAAAACAACAGCGCCGTAAAAACAGAAATTAGCTGAAACTTATATTCACTCACCTTGTTCTGATCGGTAACTGTGTGGCTCTGTGAAACATGATTAAATGCCGTCTTCCTTTGAACTACAAAAATAATGGGAGAAGTTAGTATTATAATGCAAAGCTAATCATGAGGCAGTTTAGGTCTAAAACTAGGACTGATTAAAATTGTGTCTTACCTGTTCTTCTCCTGCATATCATGATCAATACCACAATCAGGACAACAGCTACACATATAGCCACTCCAGAGCCAATCCAGACATCTCTCGTAATTGTATCTGAGAGACAGGGTACAGACAGATTTTGTGGTCAGTTTCTCCAGCTATTCATACGTTATCTACACCCACTTCTCTTGGGCAAGGTTGCAGGGATGGTCAGTTTCCAATAATTCAAATGTTTTTTGATCTAGTTTGACAACATACCATAGATTTATCATTTCACTTTGCTTTGAAAAGCTGCAATGTCACATTAACCCTCCTCGTTCTCATCTATTGCGTGCCCTTTAATAAATTAATTATGCCTTTTATAAATGATGTTAATGGATAGGAAAAATGGGAATGGAACTGACTTACCACTCATGCAAGAAACAATGAAAAACTCACTACTACTATTTTTGGATGTTCGACTGATACAAAGAGGAAAAAATATATGGCATTGGTGTTCTCATTGTACACGTTTCGTGAATGAGGCCCAATCACATTTGATCGCAAACTGCGCAAAAACGTTTCATGAACATTTCAGCATTCATATTTTCTCTTATCTTATTGTTAATGGCTGTTTCCGTATGCTAATCACATGAACAGGATTGTGCATAAAATTTACTGTCAGCATTCATCATCTCATACACCTGGGATATGCACAAAAACAAAGGTATGCACATGTCATGAATCCAATATTGGTTATTCTCAGGAACATTAAGAACAAAAGTAAGAATAGTTTAAGAAAAGTTTTGTGAATGAGGCACAATAATGTTAGTAATGCATGTAAGAGTGAACCTCATATTGATGAAAATGTTATGAAGATGAATACTGATGAAAAACATAGCTGACCCAATTTCTTTAAAATTATGTTTGCAGCAAAAATATTCAATGCGCACAATATAAATAATTTTGATTTAAAAATACATACTGTCCTGATACTATTATGAATGGCATGTAATTTCTGTTGTCTTCCAACTAAAAGGAAAGCCAGCTCTTACCAGGGAAGATGGTGGTGTAATTGTGTGAGACAAGCTCTCCCGCACTGGAGTACACTGTAGGTTTCGATCCACTGACACCTGGGGAAAATAAATAAAGCCCATTTAAAACAGAGCTCAGAGATATTCAGGGTACAAGATACATCATTTTGAACAAATCAATGAATCTGGTTTAAAGAGACAGATAACATACCAACTGTTTTTGTGTTTAGAAACAGTTTAGTTTTACAGAAACAGTTTAGTCGCTGACAGTGAGGTTGATGAGGAGGCAGAAAAGCACACGTCAGAATAAAAGGGCATCTTTCATCAAAGTGTACAACAACGTATTGCTCCATCTTTCAACCATTGCACATTTGTGTTTTTGATGATATGCAAAAACAAGAAAACAAGCTAGAAAGAGCTATTTGGATGTTGAGTGAAATCTTTGACACTGACCAAGTTTTGACTGAGCTTTACCAAAATATGTGTGGCAGGGTCAGTTGAATCCTGGGTAATGTTAGCCAGCTACAATGTGCCAAACTATGCAATGAAAGTGGATGGGAGAGTGGCACGCACAGTAAGAAATGCAGCATTTGTGAGAACTGAAACAGTGTTGTTGTGGTCTTGTGGTATTTCAATACTTAATATTTTGCATTATGATTATTTTTAAAGGCCTGTAAACAGTAATAAAGTAAACTTGAAATTGTTAAATTTGTCTGTCCTCCAAAAATATTAAATGAAACCATCTCCCCATACATTCTTTTATGACGAGAACTTTTAGACAAACTAATGAAACATAGCTGACCCAATTTTTATAATTATGTTTGCAGCTAAAATATTCAATGTGCACTAAATAAATAATTTTGATTTAAAAGTACATACTGTCCTGATACTATTATGAATGGCAGGTAACTTCTGTTGTCTTCTAACAAGGAATGCCAGCTCTTACCAGGGAAGCTTGTGGTGTAACTGTGTGAGGCCTTCAGCTGCCCCTCCTCAGTGAGCTGGCATCTCCACGTCATGTTGCGGTCTGAGTGCTCAAGTGTCACAGTCAGATTGGAGGAGCATTCTGACTCTGACAGCTTGTACCCGTTTCCCTGCAGTGGGGCTCCTGTCTCACTAACCCAGCTCACTTTGACTCTTTTTCCAGAAGACCTATGGCTGTGAAGGTCACAGACAAGAGTAGCTGTACTACCAATCTTCAGCTCTGTCACTGGAGAGGATGCAAAGACTGAAACAGAAACATGAGATAGTTACATGTCTACTGCACATGCTCAGAAAATAGGCTTATGAAGCTGATTAATACAAATAATTATTTTAGTAGGAAATGACACTGTTAGTTAACTGCATAATCATTAGTCAACTGCATTCATACATCATTCTGAGAAAATCTTACAAATTCCAAATGGAAATACTTACCGTTGAGAATAGACAAGTTAATAACAGAAACATCTGTATAATTATTTGTATCGCGATACATTCGACAGGTGTACAATCCAGTATCAGCACTGGTAAGATTTTTAATGTGCAAAGAACAATTAGTTCCCACACTCAGCTTTCCAGATTTCGTTTGATTTTCAGCGTTGATCACTCCATGAGCGACCAATTCAATAGTTTCTTGTGATCGAGCACTGTTCCAGATCCATGTAGTTGAGGAACAGTTAAAAGAGCCATGATGGTTACATGGTAAACTGACAAGCTTTCCCACACTGGAGTACACTGTAAGTTCTGAACCACTGGCACCTGGGGAAAATAAATGAAGCCCATTTAAAACAGAGCTCAGAGATATTCAGGTTACAAGATACAACATAATTTTGAACAAATCAATGAATCTGGTTTAAAGAGACAGATAACATACCAACTGTTTTTGTGTTTAGAAACAGTTTCGTTTTACAGAAAGTTTGTCAGGCGACGTGGGGGGTTAGGACCCAAACGCAGAGGAAAAACTCAGAACTCCAAAATGGTGGGAAACAAACAAAGACTTTACTTGCAAAAAGGGAACAAAGGGAACAGAAAGCCTCGCTGGGCAACTTTCACAAAAGCACAAAGAAAAACTTCAAAAACCCACGGGGAAACAAAAATACAAAAATTCCAAAAACACAAAGAGCAGAGCAGGCGAGGAACAGGCAACAGGCAGGCAAGAAACAGGCAACAGGCAGGCAAGAAACAGGCAACAGGCAACAAACTAGCAACAAACCAACAGGTGACAAAAGACAAGCAAGGATCCAGCACCTGAGTCAGGGAAAAGGGAGACTTAAAAAGACACGACACTGACGAGACACAGGAGGGCACAATGAACAATCAGGCCACAGAGAGGGAAGGGAAAACGAGACAATCAAAAAACAATAATTGGACAATTGAAAACAATAATACAATTACACAGGGGGGAGAAGGACACAAAACCGAAGTGCCACCATCTGGCAGCCCAACAAGGGAAGACAGGGGGAAAACACAGAACCCTGACACAGTTTAGTCGCTGACACAGTGAGGTTGATGAGGAGGCAGAAAAGTACATTTCAGAATAAAAAGGCATCTTTTATCAAAGTGTACAACAACGTATTGCTCCAGCTTTCAACCATTGCACATTTGTGTTTTTGATGATATGCAAAAACAAGAAAACAAACTAGAAAGAGCTATTTGGACTTTTTGAGTGAAATCTTTGACACTGACCAAGTTTTGACTGAGCTATACAAAAATATAATGTGCAGCAGGGTCAGTTAAATCCTGGGTAATGTTAGCCAGCTACAATGTGCCAAACTATGCAATGAAAGTGGATGGGAGAGTGGCACGCACAGTAAGAAATGCAGCATTTGTGAGAACTGAAACATTGTTGTTGTGTTGTTGTGGTATTTTAATACTTAATATTTTGCATTATGATAATTTTTAAAGGCCTGTAAACAGTAATAAAGTAAACTTGAAATTGTTAAATTTGTCTGTCCTCCAACAATATTCCTTTTCATGGTTCTTGTCTTATTCTATTCTAAAATGCCTGGCTTTCTCTCTCTCACCTGTGAAGAGGAGTATGATGTTGAAGAGTAGCCATGGCAGGAGTCCGGTCAGTATGTGCACAGGCATTCTCACTTGCTGTCTTCTCTCTTGTCTCAATTCTCAAACTGTATCAGCGGTGCAGTTCAGTGCAGCGCATGAAGGAGAGGAAGGTCATTTTCTCAGTGACGCAATACGCCTTGAGAGATTTTTTTTCTTTTCTTTAAATTCTTTTTTTTTGTAACCTGATGACCCACCACACTTTAAGTATGAAAAATAGCTCTAGTTTCAGTTATGGATAATGCAAACCAAGTCGGCTAAGCTAAATGTTAGTCTTCTGATCCATCCATTTTGATGAAAATGATTTCTTTGTACATACTATACTGTTGCACTTGATTTCCTCTTTCAGTACAAAATGAAGGATGGGTCAGACAGTGGAACACAACTTTACAAGCTATTTTAATACATTTCAGTTCAAATCCACATTGTGTTTGTTACCAAATTTGTGGTAAGATAGGATGAGATGAGGGTGTCGATAAATTATAGTCGTTTAATGTTGTTTTACTGCACACACTGATCTCACCAGAACTAATGCTTGGCATCACTGGCATCTCTTTTGGATCATAAGTATTTTTTTCTGCTGGGGTATTCTCTGATGTTCCTTGATGTATGAATTCAGAATGCTTTAATCCCAAATACAAATTACCTTCACCATCAAGTGCATGAGAACACATCTGGAAGATTTCAGAGCATGCTTAGTGTTATGAGCCAGAATTATGAGACATCATGCAGCATGGTGGCCACAAACCTGCCATTTTAAGTATGTACTGTATTTCGGAAGATGGCCTGAGATTTGATTTGGAAGAGTGAACACTGGTGTACAGAGGTTCAGTTCTTTGTGCTTGTCTGCCTAAATTGAGTGATCTCACTGAAGATTCTTTGAGCATCAATCTGTGGTTTTTAGTTGTTTTACAAACAAGGTATAACAGTGTCCGTATGGTCACTAGTGCTGAACAGCAAACCAGAGCATTCACATGCAGTGACCGGGTGACAGAAACATAAGCACAGCTCTTCTGACAGCTCTATGGTCCTGATCCAACCTTCCCACATGTTTTAGTATAGGATTGACTAAAAAGGTGAGTTTTGCAATGGGAGATTATTCCATGAAACAGGAATTTGGTAGATGATTATTTTAATTTTAGTTATTGTTGGAACTTTTAAATAGAGAATGTATTTACGCAAAATAATACTTCTTCTTTATTCAGAAGACCAGATATGCAAATAAGTGTATTTTGATCTTTCCATTGCGGGTCATTTTTTTTTTTTTTCTGTTTACCACTGTGAATGACAGAACTTAAAAGGAATTGGATATATTTGCTGACAAATGGGGAAGTGAAAATCACACACAATCTACATCACCATGTTGCGCTGTTATTAGCCATGCTGGGAAACTGTTTAATAGCCAACTGCTGAGTAAATGAACCCTATATGATACATTTCTCTTGTTCATTTCTGCCTGTTCTCTCTCTCTCTCTCGTATATATATATCTCATAAAAAAACACGTTTTCAACGTACAAAAATGCCAAGTTACTCAAAAGTACTGATATCAAAATGACGCCAAGTTACGGTACTACAAACAATATAGGCTATCTTGCCTCACCGAAATGACATAAGATGTATTTCAAAGCAATGCTACCCAATATTTCCTCAATTCTTTCAAGTCACTTGGCCCTGTGTGTATAACCATGCACTACATGGACAGGCCAAACATATGTGTGGATGGCTCTCTCACAGTCAAGATTGATTGAATAGGCGTGTATATGTCCAATTTGTATTGGTATGTATGTATTTCGCTGCCCAGCCTTTCTGTTGTGTGAATGATAGTATGTTTCTTGGTATAAGTGTGTGTTCGTAAATGTGAATGTAACATGCTGCGAGGGAAATGTCCCCATGGGGATAAAGAAGTTCTCTATGTATGTATGTATGTACAATATGTGTTTTACATGCAGTATTTATTGTACGTAGCAAATATACAATAACTTGCACATGTACTCAAATTCAGTTCAGAAGCAAGTATAAACATGTTTTCTGGAGAAATATGCTTCCTGTAGTTACTCAGCAGCAGGTTTGAACATTGATTTCAATGTGTTCTATGAGGCAAATATTTGACTCTTTGATCTGACACAAAGTTTGCATGACATTGTAAAATGGTAAGATTACAAAACACAGGGCCAAGTGACTTGAAAGAATTGAGGAAATATTGGGTAGCATTGCTTTGAAATACATCTTATGTCATTTCGGTGAGGCAAGATAGCCTATATTGTTTGTAGTACCGTAACTTGGCGTCATTTTGATATCAGTACTTTTGAGTAACTTGGCATTTTTGTACGTTGAAAACGTGTTTTTTTATGAGATATCATTTCTTTTTGCAAAGCGTTTTATTATGAGAGTGAGAAATGCGAAGTGACCCTGTAAGAAACGGTTGTGGATTATGGCTATCGTTGTGTGAATTTCTACAGTCTGATGAACGTGTACCGTTCAGCAGTTTCGGTTTGCTATATATGTAAAACAGTGGCTGTGAGAAAGCGTGTGGTGGCGTAAGCATAAACGCATCAGAAACGCAGATGAAATATGGCCAGTGTATGTACTCACGGATTTGACGTCCATCCAACGAGCCTTGACTGACAAAAGAATTAGCAAGCCCGTAGAATTATAACTCCCTAGGTCGCAACTTGTGTAGCCTTCTGTCCTGCTCCGTTGTCTGTTATTTCGTGGAGGTGCATTTTTAGTGTTTGTAAGGTTTATAAGGCATTTTGATAGGCTTATCTGCAGGTAGGAATCCTCTTCGCTGTTTTGCTAAACTAGAACCGGAAAACATGATAGTGGAGAATAGGAGCAGACGAATATGTCCCAGCAGGCTTTGCATATGAGAAAATAACAACAGTTTGAGAGAAATTAGGATGAAATAATGAAATTGCGTAGTTGAAACAATATGTTTTTAGCAGAATGGGCATGTAGGTGAAGGTTGACATGATCACGGAGTATAGTGCGAAGTAAATGGAGTGACCATGAGCGAGCTTGTATTCCTTATCGAACGGTATATATAACAGTCGCTATAAAGTGTTAGTCGTTGACGTGGAGGGTTAAATAACATGAAATCTATTGCAGTGCTGTGTTTTTTTCATGTTCAGTACTAGTAGTTATAATTATGAGTGAATCATGATTTTAAATGTTATGTTTTAATGGGGAGTTGCAGAACGTACATACGTAGTAATTGTTTGTATGTGGCTAGATAGAGAAGAGGGCGAGGTAACATGAATGTAGAAACGTGGCGTTTGCTGAGAAGAAGGTTTTGTACGGTAGCCAAGTGAAGAAATGTAGTTAGTAGAAATGGCACAGCAGTGAACTGGTGTAACTTTTTAATAAAAGGAATACATTTGCCGTCATGAAATGCATATGGGTGGCCATGAGTGAGTTTTGGTAAAGCAAATATAAGCCTAAGAGAACGTTAGTGTAAAAGAGGAAATTATCTGCCTGAGGACGAGGCGGGATTCAATCGTTCAACCGGAGGTTTACCAGTCTGTCACTTTGTTAGGGCAGCACCATGACATAGCTATGCGATGTGTGAAATATCATTAGCAAACCTGTCCGTGGTTTTAAAGAAGAACACAGGCCAGTAAGCACAGAAGAGCTCCCGTTGAATCCATATGGCTTTGCAATATTGTAGCCGGTTAACAATTAAACGTGCAGACGGTACGTCGTAATACAGTGTATACGTTCGTGGAACGGCTGGTAGATATGGTGCAAAAGCAATAATTGAGAAGTAGTAGACAATTATTAGTGAGGGTAAAAGCAGGTTAAAGAAACGCGTTCCTAGCTGGGCTTGAACCTAGGACCCTGTGTTCCCAAGACTGGGACCTTACCCACTAGGCCACCAACGGACTAGCTGTTTGTACTGGAAAAGTTTCAGAGTAAAAAGATATGGGTATTTTGCGTGTGTATGCGAGTTTTTCATTGGGTGGTGTACGTGAAGATTTGGCGGGTGTCGGTAAAATGTCCAATGGGCAGACATGTTATTAGTGGGATAGGCGGCAGGAAAAATAAGAATGAGAAGAAGAAGAAGAAGAAGAAAGAGAAGAAGAAGAAGAAGGAGAAAACGCAAAATCCCCTTAGTTTGGGGCTTTATTGTGTGGACATGTGAAGTTGTTTATGAAATCTGTCTGTTGAAATGGGGTCAGAATGTACAGAATTTAATGTTTTTAAGGGCTGAGTGTCTGTGCCTGTTGTGGTTATTTCTGTGGGGAACCCTGAAAAGTGCCAAACTCTCGGTGCTGTATAGGTATGGGGCATGCCCCCGCCAAGGCGTAACTTGGCGGGATGGCATACCTGCCATCCCAATGTATGTCTATGGCACTGAACAAAGAATAAAAACATGGAATGCAAGAAAAGTGCTGAAATGTATAACTGCACTGTTAAAGAAATTGTAAAATATAAATGGATCATTATATATTGATTAAACCTGTGATGTCAATCAAACACAGTTGGTCTTAAATAGTTACCAGGGTGTCTATTTCATGTCCTGACAAGCAATTATGTGCATTCATATTGTCTTAGTCATTAAAAAGTTAGAAATGAACTATGGCTTATTGTTTTGTGGAAAGTTCTTAGATGGGAAATGATGCTGTACTTCATAATATTAATCCCTTTTCAGAAACTTACTGTAATACTTCAATAATCACCATAAAATAAAGTCTGCTCTTCTGCCTCCTCATCACCCTCACTGTATCAGTGACTAAACTATGTTTCTGTAAATCAAAACAGAAAAGTAGTTGATATGTTATCTGTCTCTTTAAACCAGATTTATTGATTTGTTCTAAATTATGTTGTATCTTCTAACCTGAATATCTCTGAGCTCTGTTTTAAATGGGCCTTATTCATTTTCCCCAGGCACCAGTGGTTCAGAACCTACAGTGTACTCCAGGGTGGGAGAGCTTGTCAGTTTACCATTCACCTATCATGGTTCTTTTAACAGTTCATCAACTACGTGGGCAGGGAGAAATGGACAATCAAGAAGCTATATTGAATTGGTCATTCATGGAAAGGTCAGAGATGAAAATCAAGAGAAATCTGGAAAGCTGAGAGTGGGACATAACTGTTCTTTACACATTAATAATCTTACCACGGCTGATGCTGGACAGTACTACTGTCGACTCTATCACAATAAAAACGAATCATGAAGATGCTTCTGTTATTACCTTGTCTCTTCTCAACAGTAAGTATTTCCATTTGGAATTAGTCAAATTCTCTCAGAATGATGTATGAATGCAGCTGACTAATGATTATGCAGTTAACTTTAAAATGGGGTCATTTCCTACTAAAATTATTATTTGTGTAAATCAACTTCATGCATTTATTTTCTGAGAATGTGCAGACATGTAACTATATCTCATGTTTCATTTTCAGTCTATGCGTACTCTCCAGTGACAGAGCTGAAGATTGGTAGTACAGTTACTCTTGTCTGTAAACTCCACAGTTCTGAGCCTTGTGGAAAAAGCATTAGAGTGATCTGGGTTAGTGAGACAGGAGCCCTTCTGCAGGGAAACAGGTACAAGCTGTCAGAGTCAGAATGCTCCTCCAGTCTGACTGTGACACTTGAGCGCTCAGACCGCAACATGAAGTGGAGATGGCAGCTAACTGAAGATGGGAAGCTGAAGGCCTCACACAGTTACACCACCATCTTCCCTGGTTGCTGGCTTTCCTTTTAGTTAGAAGACAACAGAAGTTACTTGCCATTCATAATAGTATCAGGACAGTATGTAATTTTTAATCAAAATTATTTATTTTGTGTGCATTGAATATTTTAGCTGCAAACATAATTTATGGTCTAATTTAAGTTGTGAAAGGTTAAAAATTAAGAATTTGTTCCACACAGATACACTTACTTCCACGTTGAAGCCTAAATTGCATAGTTTAATCTGTAAAGTTTAAACTAAGAGTGCTAAGACCCTGATGCACAATCTTTATATTCCATTTATGGCTGATAGGCAGCACTTTGTTTCAGTAATACCTTATCTGATATTTTCAGTATTAGCTTTACAGTTCTTTATAGCTACAGTTGTTGACAGTTCTTTCATGGACTTCTGAACTGCTTTGTGTTCTAAAAGATTTTAAATTCCCTAGAGGTCTTTCAACAAAAAATGAAGTTGAATTCTTACCTTTAATCTTTCCTATCAATATTCCTAATTCCACACTTCTTTCCATCACTTTGGTAAATAAAGGTGAATACTCATCTTATCTGTCCAGACTTTGTTCACTCTGAACCCTCTGTCGCTATGCTGGTGTAGCCTTCTTCTTATAGTTGTCTTTTTGACACATCTCTGCCAGCATCCTGCACAGTGTTTTGATGTGTTTAACAGATAACAAGGGTTTCTTTCTTCACAATTGAAAGTATACTTTAGTCATCTACTTCAGTGATCTTCTGTAGCCCATCATTGCTATTCATGAGCTCACTGGTGTGTTGTTGTTCCTTAACAGTGTATCAAACAATTGACTTTGGCACACCCAATGTTTTGGCTATGTCTCTGTTCATTTATTCAGATTTTGCAGCTCATGATGGCCTGCTTTACTGGCACTGACACTTATTTGGTCATCATGTTGAGAGACAACAGCAACTGACCCCAACTGCAAAGTCCACACCTAGAATCACTTCTATAACTTTTGTTTGCTTTCTTGTGCATGAAATAATGCAATGACACACAGCTGAGAGAGAAACAGCTGACAGTAATTGTCCAATTACTTTTGGTGCAGGAGTATGTATAAAAAGGGCTGTAATTCCTACACGGATCGACAGACATGGAAGAAAATACCCTCAAATGAAAGCTGACAATCTGCTCTTTATCCTTCCTCACATTCATTGGTTTAATTCAAATCCTAAGTGCTGGAGTACAAGCAACCCAACAAAAATAGTGTCACTGTCCAAATACTTAGGGACTGCACTTGATACGTTGATACATAATCAAAGCTACGGATTGTGCAATGCCAGTGTGTAAAGCATGGTGTTGCATGGAGTCAGGAAAAGAGGGTGTTGCATGTCACGTATAAACAAAAGAACAAACAACAGAAGGCAAAAGTGTATGTGAGAATAGTAAACTTGAGTACAGGACAGAGGAGGAGCCTTAATAGCAGCTCTCAGTCCTCTTCAGCTACGAGCACAAATGAGGAACAGCAGGAAGTAACACTTGCGTGGTTGGTAAGTGCATAGGTTCCATAGATCTTGTTGACTTGAACACAATACGGAACCTAAATTGCATCAGTAAATATGCATCAGGAGAAGTTACAAAGCTATTCTATTAGAATTTCCCTCTATTCAGGTATGGATGAATAAATACTGTCTATGACACACAATTAAGTTAATATAGGAATAGTTTGCTTTGTATTGTACAGTTTCATAAAAGGAGCTGAATGTTAACAGAACTTATCATCATCACCACACAATGCTGGCAACTACAATTTGCATCTCAATGTTCTTAGCACTATTGCAAATGATCACGATTGTTAATATTTTAAGTTCATTTAGGAATTGCAGTGATTTTTACATTTCACTCCATGCCCTCAGATGTGAACGCCTGTCTGTCTGTTTGTCTGATATTTTCGTAGATGGCAGGTGCCGAGAGTTGCCGGCCCGACTGGTTGTCTTCTTCCTTCTCCTGGCCATCCCCCCGATTATTGGAACCATCTTTTACATAAGGAGGAGGAAACATGCACAGACAGGTGACACAATGAGGAGCAGGTGTTTCCACAAATGGCAGACTACAGTATTTGTGTAGTGTGAAACACTTATAATACACTGAAGCAATTATAATACACTGAAAATATGTCATATAGCAATGTTAGTGTGAAAGCTACATCATTAAATAGTCATCACAAACACCACGATAAGGGAAGATCAGTGTTTACATTATAGTGTCAATGCAAAAGCATGTATTGTATCAGAAGTATGCAATCAGACTGTATCAGTGTGTAAATTACTGTGTCAGTAGTATACAATCAGACTACATCAGTCAGTGTAGTCATTGTGTAAATTGCACCATCAGAACCACACTGTAGTACTAGAACAAGTGGTGTAAGACTGTACTGCTCAGACCTGACTGTTACACCTTTTTTGTTTCCTGTAGACCAAATGCCCTCTGGACCCTCTTTGGATTATGGCAATATAGAGATGTTGGACAGAAACGCCGTTCCTAATTTCTCAGTCACCCAGAAAAATGCATGCAATGACTTGTAACATCGATATGTATATAAGGGAAATAATAATTCAGTTACAGTTACTGCATATCTTAAATGTTGACCTGCCATTTTTTACTGTTCTGCACAGTATACATACTGCTATGATGAAACAATATTCTGGGCATTTCTCATTATTAATGCTTTGCTTAATGCTGGCCCTAGTTGAAATAAAAACTGATTCACAAAATCCTGAAGATACATCCTTTCCCATATCTACTGTCTGAGCATAGCATGTGTTTTTATGTCATCACCTGTTGGACCTGTTGTTTAAAACCATGTTCTGATATTAAGGCTTTTGCTCTAATCAATTATATAATTAATGCTTGTCAGGGGTAAGTCAATTCAACACAAGTCTGTGCACCTAATGTGCCTTGAAAAATGCTTAGTTCTCACAATGTAATTACTTTAATCGATTTTGTCATGTTTTGATATGACTGTAATGTAGTTGTTTTCATACTATTCATTTTTAATTCTGCAAATGTGTTTTCACACATAGCTTATTTTCAGTGACAAGGGGACCGCAATCTTTAGATTGTCACTTTTAGATTCTCATCCACCTGCTAAGTAAGTGTGAAACTGAAGCAGAGCAGCCATGCCTCTTTGAGCAGGGCAATGGTGAGAAAGTCCAGAAAGTAATAATCTTAGCACCACTCCACCCCCTGTTCCCACCCCACATCTCCAGCCTTCCCCCCAACCTCAACCCCCAGGTCAGTGATGGTGTCCACCATGTCTGGCTGGAGGGTCCCCAAAGATTGACTACACTACAGAAGGGACACAAGAGACACAATGGAAGACTGTGTGTGAGAGAGAGAGAGAGAGAGAGAGAGAGAGAGAGAGAGAGAGAGAGAGAGAGATGGGTGAGTGGGTGGGTAAGTGGGTGGGTGGGTAGGTGAGTGAGTGAGTGAGTAGACGGGCAGGCAGGTGGGTGAGTGAGTTGGTGGGTGGGTGGGTGAGTGAGTGAGTGAGTGGGTGGGTATGTGAGTGAGTGAGTAGGGTGAGGGAGTGAGTGAACGGGCGGGCAGGTGGGTGAATGAGTGTGTGGCTGGGTGAGTGAGTAGGTGAGTGAGTGAATGGGTGGGTGAGTGAGTGAGTGAGTGGGTGGGTAGACGGGCAGGCAGGTAGGTGAGTGAGTTGGTGGGTGGGTGAGTGAGTGGTGAGTGAGTAGATGGGCAGGCGGGTGGGTGGCTGAATGAGTAGGGTGAGGGAGTGAGTGAACAGGCGGGCAGGTGGGTGAATGAGTGTGTGGCTGGGTGAGTGAGTGGGTGAGTGAGTGAGTGGGTGGGTAGGTGAGTGAGTGAGTGAGCAGACGGGCAGGCGGGTGGGTGAGTGAGTTGGTGAGTGGATGAGTGAGTGGCTGGGTGAGTGAGTGGGTGAGTGAGTGGGTGGGTAGGTGAGTGAGTGAGTGAGTGGGTAGGTGAGTGAGTGAGTGAGCAGACGGGCAGGCGGGTGGGTGAGTGAGTTGGTGGATGGATGAGTGAGTGGGCTGGGGGGGGGGTTTTCCCATATTGCCCATATTGTTATAAGTCAGGTATTATCATGGCAGATGCCAATAAAGTAATTACAGATATGTTAAGTAAATTAAATTCTGATTGAATTATACTCTGTAAATGAGTAATCTGATGACGTTGTCCCTGGAAATCAGGATGGGCCTGGGATCAGCAGGCCAGGGCTGGTCTGGGACAGGCAGGGTTGGGATTTACTTATAGCAGGCTGTATAATTCCACAGCTCAAACGTCCAGTAATTACTAATAATGCCATTTACAGCAGAGAAGGAAGGCTTATAAAACTACAAAAATCATAATCCCTTGTATTTAAAATGTTGAAACTGGGGTGTTTAGGTCACATTATAGCACACAATGCTGAATCCTGGTAACATTTAATTACATGCCACGTATTTTTTTATCTCAGAGAATATCTTTTTCAAACATTTGAAATAACTAGCCTTCACTTTTAAAAATATGAAGATAGCACTGAGAATACAATCTTCTGTAGCCTGAAGGGACGTTTCCTTAATAACTATCATCTATCTGTTTTGTTTTTCAAATACCTTTATTTTTTATATTTTAAATACATCCACTTATGAACTTTAGAGTGGATTTATCTGCATGTAATTTCACTTCATGTGACCAGCTGCCAAAAGACAATGATTTTTCAAGCCAAATGAATTTGAAAGTATAGGTTTGTTGTCTGGAATGATCCTAGCACCTCTTTCTCACTTGCAGTAGTCTGCCAGCAGGCTGTGAATTGTGGATATTTACGATGCCACAATTCACACATTTAAAGATAAGATAAAGAGCGCTGACATATTGGTTTCTGCAGTTCTATTTTCTGAGCTGAATTTCTAGCCAGGGGAAGGGGGCTAGGGTCACTGACGAGACCCTTTATAAATGCAGCCAGTTTGATAGGTGACTTCTGCTATCTTCATCTCCCTCTCCCCATAGAAAATGTCTTTGCACAGCACAGGGACTTACAGTGCAGTTTGACCTATAAACTCCAGTGAATAAACTAAAGGGATTACTGAAGGAATCACTGACTGCCCAATGTACCCCTGACACCCCTGCCATCTCCCTCATTGTGGAAATCTCAAATTTAAAGAAAGAAAAATGGTTCCGTCATTGAATTTCTGAGATGTTACTACGATCAACTGAAAGCAAAATAATATACTACCTGTCTTGAGAATGTGCTTGCAATCAGACGCTTAAAAATGTAATATTATTCTTGTTATGATGCCATCTTTTCTCCTTGGTGGCTCTGAAATATTATAAGCTCCCTGTTTCAATATGTCATTGTGCAATTAAGCATATGCTTCTTAACCACAAGCCACCACTTGTGCTCTTTGAGTTTCAGAACAGCCCTGGGAAAAGGAAAACACTGTCTTCGGGGCTGCAGGACATGTTTCAGAGTCAGAAAATAAACAGGAAGTGTCATGGTTCTGTGGCTTGTCTGCGTTTCCCTTTTTGGGCCGCCAGATGGCGGCACTTCAGTTTTTAGTTCTGTTCATTTACCCTGTTTAATTGTATTATTGTTTTCAATTATTCAATTATTGTTTTTTGGTTGTCTCGTTTTTCCTTCCCTCTCTGTGGCTTGATTGTGCATTGTGCCCTCCTGTGTCTTGTCAGTGTCTTGTCTATTTAAGTTCCTTTCTTCCCTACTTGGGTGCTGGATCCTTGTGTGTTTCTGATCATGTTTCTGCCCTCTGTGTTTTCTCCTGAGAGTAGTCTCCTGTGTGTTTCTGCCCTTGTTTCGTTTCTACATATTTTTGGATCTTCTTTGTTTTCTGTGTTTCACCCTGCAAGGCTTTTTGTTCCCTGCTTTTGTTCCTGTGTTGAAAAGTAAAGTCTTCGTTTCAATTTACTGTTTGGAGTTTTGAGTTTATTCCCCTCACTCTGCGTTTGGGTCCTAACCCCCTGTATTCGTGACCGAAGGATCCAGCCAGTATTGGACCCAGCGGAGTTATTTTTATTTTCCCCTCTTCCCATTTTCTGAGGTTTTTTGGTTTTTTTGTTTTATCATGCCGCCAGTGTGGTGGAGTGATCCCAAGGACTCCACCCAGCGACTGGGAGCTCGAGCCAGTTTTCGCCTTTGAGCCTCCCAGAGCCCGGGGCAGGCGGTCACGGAGGTGTCGTGGTTGGGCCGCCTCCCCGTCGGCCAGACCTCCAGCTGCTCAGCCAGCAGACCCCTCACATGCTTTTTTTTTTTTTTTCTTGAGGGGTCTCGGCTGGCCGTTTTTCGAGGGCCTGGTTCGCGGGGGGCCCGCCGGTCCCATCCGGCGGCCCAGCCGGATTCCCTACGGCTGGGGTATGTGTTCCTTTCCCAAGCCCAGCCCATGCTGCAGCTGGGGCCTCCTGCTCTGCCCAGTGCCCCCGAGTCCTACAGTTTGCAGTACAGCTGTGAAATTGCAACAATTTCAGTAAATTTGTGAGGACATCACTATTGTATGCATGGTGAACATTATTTCTTTTCAAGCCCTTAGTCTCATTTACCATGTGTGCATGAATGTAACTGCTGTATCCATTGGATTTAATCATTTTAATTTTTAAAATTTAATTGAATCATTCATTTTAAATAAAATAATTTAAAAACAGTTAAAATGAACACAATTTGCTAAACATTTAAACTCTTCAGTATGCCTCAAGTCACAGTACAGCAATGTGCGTGATGAGATGAATTTCCTAATGTGAAAGGGCAAGCCACAATAAAGCCTGAAAGGAATGATCTTGCAGATGTGTCGTATGAAGAATCCAGGAGGAAGCTGTGTTCATTCAAGGATTTCTAGATATAATCCACAAGTACACACACTTGCAGCAGTTGAAAGGCACAAATTCAACAACAGAAAAATCAGAGCACTGCTACATCTTAGATCTATAAGTGAGAATTACCTTTACTTTCCCTTGACCTGCACTATCGGCCAGTGGCACACCAATGCTCCATGAATGCTTTCCTTAAATTGATCTGGAATCATCCAGGGAAGGGTCTTGAATGATTATCCATTGCATTTTTTCGCCCCCTCATCCAGGCATCCATCTGTGCGCACGTGGGAATATTGAGATTACTGTTGAAGCACTGCAGAACTGACTGACCCTCATGGACAGACCAAACTGTCTGTGCCTGCTAAAGATGCATCGCTCAGTCAGGAAGAGACACAGTCAAATGCTCAGAGACCTTAACACAGTTTTTGGTTCATTATTGAGCATCTTTTCACGTCAGGCTGACTGAGACAAAGTAATAGACATGTAGCCATGTGCCATTCATGTTAGGGACACATGGCAAGATGCATATTATTTTATCACAATCAGGCCAATATGAATGGCACATATCATCATGTCATAAAGATCATTGGCCTCATCTTGCATGAATGTGCAAACTGTACAAACAATTCAAACAATTATCGGAGAAGCTCGCGTATTCTGAATAAAATGTACACATTTTTATAATATACTTGATTATTAATTCACATTATATATATATGTGTGTATATATATATATATGTATATATATATAATATATACAGAAAATGATTCCTCACCTGTCTTTAAAACCACACTACTGAATATGAAATATTAATCAAAATGCTCTGTGGGTGAAGCACAATTGTATGAAAAAGAGAAAGAGTGCTTTAGACTATAGATAACTTTAATATGAATAGTTTAATACCACAGATTCACAAATAAATAAATAAATATGATATATCAAACTCTGCTCTTCTATCTGACCAGAATCTATGGTGGCCATATGTCTGTCATTGAGCCGGAGAGACCACTTTCTAAATGGTGTGGACCTAGATGTTTTAGACAGCTGGAAAGCTGTCTAATTGTCCGTAACATGTATTGCTAACAGTTCAGCTCTTGTGCTTTTCATTTCACACAGTACTGAATGTCTAGCTAATGTGTGTAACTTCGCCTTTATGATTTAGGCTCCACAGCAGAAAAGAATTTCAAGTAAGGATGGGTAGAATATGGTCTTGGAAATATTAAGATCATTTTAAGAATGCTGATCAAAAGCTCTCCTGTTTTTAAATTTCTGTCATAATCAGAAAATGTTTAGCAGTAGCATAACTATTATCTAAACTATTATGCATGAACACTTGAGGCACTAAATCATTATGCACCTTTTCTGTCATCATGAGCACTAATGTTACATATTAAACATAGGCCAAGTGGGTCACTGTAGTCGGGGGCATTATGTACGGTAATGTCAGGAGGTAGCCTGACAGCTGTGCCGGATTCACTGGGGGATTGATTATTGGAGTCTGGGTGCACATGCAGATCGGGGCGGAAGCCGATTCGCCGGTCGCGGGAGTTGGGGGCGTGGCGCAGCTGTTTCGTGTTTGCCCTAACGAGCTTGCAGGGTTAAGGAGGCAGGTGAGAGAGAGAACGTGAGAGATGCCAGGGGTGAATATTGGGTTCCTCAGATGAGGATTTTTCCTTTTTTTTTTTTTTTTTTTTTTTTTTTTTTTTTTAAAATATAGCCTTAAGTTAGTTTAGTTTAGTTTTTGTTGAGGGTGGGTTTTCTTTCCTTTTGTTATTGTTATTTCGGTTTCTCTTTTTTGTTTGTTTGAGCTGTCTCCCGTCCTGGTGGTGGCGGGCTGGCAGTCCCGGACGCTGCACTGGTGCCACGAGGAGCGAGCTGCCCCCGGACCAAGTGGAAAACGTGGTGGGATTCTGGGAGGAGCGGCGCTGTGCAGAGCCGGACTGGTCCTGTGGCAAGGACACTGCGCTACTTTGGCAAGGACCAACGCCGTGAGGGGAGACTCTAGACAAGCCCTGACGAGGGCGGCGGAACAGCGAGTCTCCCACTCTGAGACTGAAAAGCGCGGACCAGAACCGGAGCCGGCGCCGACTCGCTCTCCAGCGGCAGGGCGCAGCAGGGACTCTGCGTGGCAAACAGTGGGACGTTCAGCGGACGGCAGAGTGGTCCGGGGCGCCGCCCAGCAGCCCAGAGACTGACGTGGACAGTGGGAGACAGTGGACCTTTTGGGTTTTTTTTTTTTTTTTTGTTTTTTCTTCCTCTTTGTGGATGTAGAGTGGCCCAGCATTGAGGTGTGGGCCAAGTACATCCTATCTTTAATTTTGATTGTGGGGGTGTGTGTGTGTGTGTGTGTGTGAGACCCTGCCTGGGTTAGTGGCTCCCCCTGTGAGATGGCAGGGTGAGGTCTCCCCCCTCTGGAGGTGGGGCTGAGGCGCAGGGGGGCCAGAGTGGGTACACTGTTTCTGAGTGTGGGCATGTGTGAGGGGAACCCCAGTGGCTTAAATGTGGCGTGTGAGGGGTGTCGCTCCTACCTGCGTCGGGGCTCCGTGGAAGGGGAGGGTCAGAGTGGGAGAGTGCTAAAGGAAGCCGGGGGGGAAGAAGGAAGAGCGGGGTTGGTGCGAGATTGTGGTTTGCTCTGTTTTTATGAATTAACAATTAAAAGTTTCCCTTTTACCTGCCTTGTCCTGATCTGGGGGTGGGTGGGTTCCTGGACAGGAAAAAAAAAAAAAAAAGGAAACATTGTTAGGTGGCGGGAGGAAGCACGGGGCTGCCCCTGACTCCCGACATAACCTTTCATTTCATTATTTTTGAAAGCACCTTTAGCTATACAGCATTTTTTTTTTCTACAGGTGCCACCTATACACGTGTGTGTGTGTGTATATCCATGTACAGTGTGTGGTGTGTACATATAACTGGATATGTTTTTGTTCTCTGTACATCAAGGTGTGCCTGTCTCTGTTTTTATTTCCCTAATAAAGATCCGACTCATGTTTTTCCTTTGTGTCACATTACAGAGCAGTTAGGACATAATCAAAGTTTGAATTCAAAGCAGCACTGAAGGCCTTCTTGTTTTTACTTGAGAAAATGTGGTTATGTATTCAAATCAATTTTATTTGTATAGCACTTTTTACAGAGGACTGCCACAAAGATGCTTTACAGAGGAGAACTGGGCACAAACCAGGTCTGAACCCCAAAAGGCAAGCGAGGTAAGAACTTCCCAGAAGGGGGTGGGGGTGAGAGAACTCCCTGATGGGAAGCAATCTTGGGAGGAACCCACCTACAGAGGGAGCCTAACTTCCACTGGCTGGCTTAGTGCAAAGTTGAGGTTGGATGGATCTTACAGAAATGTAATAGGGAATTTATCACAGCAAATAATCAAATGTTGAGCAGGTTACAATTTATGTATTAAACTATAGCTGGTAAAGTATAAAGTCCAATGGAAGGGAAGTATAATATGCAGTTCAGAGAGTTGAGGTGATCGATCTGGGGCAGAAGGGTGCGTCAAGGCATGGGCTCGAACCAGAGGAGAGACAGGGACAAGGCTGGAGTGACATTTAAGCATCCTGTAAATCAGGAAGTTTAAATTTCAGTCAGATGCTGTTCTGTGACAAAGGCTTCAGACAGTTGTGACTCAAAATCTAAGAAAGAAGATGAGAGAATGGCTTTGCGCAGACTGAATAGACTTCTGCTGGGTTTGCTCATCAACACAGCTCAGCTGTTCACAGGTAAGAGTGTGATTCAGAGATGATATTATCTATGTAGCTGTAGTTGTCAAGGTTGTTGACATTATTTCTGTAGCTGTGGCAGATGCCCTTTTCAAGGTGGCATGTGGAATAGCATAACCAAGTAAGTTGCCTTTATACACCAGGTACTATGAAAAAATTCTTATATAGCATAGAATATTACAAATCTTCTTAAAATAATTACCAGCTGTCAACCTACTGATGTAACTACATACAAAAATAGTGATAGAAAAAATATCAGTCACTGAGCTTCAGTGCTAGCATGGTCTCAGAACCCGAGTTGATCTTTACTAAAAACTCCCCAGGAAGTGATGGACGGGACATGAGGTTCTACTAAAATGACCATTTTAGTAGAGGATGAGAGTTCACCTCCGCAGAACAAAACTGAGAACTCCCTTTTCACTGAACCTTGAAGAGGGACAGACAAAAGGTCA
This sequence comes from Anguilla japonica, assembly GCA_025169545.1. Lineage (NCBI taxonomy): Eukaryota > Metazoa > Chordata > Actinopteri > Anguilliformes > Anguillidae > Anguilla > Anguilla japonica. Next base: position 65,434 of record JANEZO010000068.1, on the reverse strand, counting down.
GTGTTAGAGAAGCACAGCACCGAAGCCGGTCCACATGAAATGTGTGGAGGAGCAACCAGAAAGCAGGTGGACAGAAAAGATGTCCGCAAATTTCAGTTGCAGAACACATTTGTGAATAAATGTAATGTGGTTTCTGACCTTCTTGTCAACCTCTTGTTATGTTTCTGTTTTGTCGTCACCTTTTAGTTAACTATCTTCTTTTCTCCTGCACGATCTTTGTTTCGGTGTTTGTGTGGGCGTGGTTTTTTCTCTAACTCTCTCTCCCCTCAGCTGATCACTCTCACCTGTTCTGGCCGCATTCTCACACAATGGTTAATCAGTCATTTCATTCACCTGTTCCGTTTGCATGTTCACGCTCTGTTCATTATCTTTCATTTCACGCACCTCGTTTCCTTGGTATATATTCTCTGTCTCCCTGTTCTTCTGTGCCAGATGGTGCCTCCTGTTTACAGTGCCTTTCCAGCGTTCATGCTCTCGTTTGTTTGACTCGTGTTTAGATCTTGCCTGTTTTCTCGACCACTGATTTTTGCCTGCCGTCTTTGCTTTGCTGTGCTGATTTCCTGTTCTGTCCTCCACTTGTTTACCGACTTTGATTTTGCCTTCCGATTTTGTACTTTTGCCCGGGGGATTTTTCTGGTTTTGATCTTTGCACGAACTGACTACGAGACTGCCTGCTGTATTGCGTACTTCCGAATTAAACATCTCCTACAGGAGTTTCGCCACTCTGTTGTCCGAGTCTACATTTGGGTCCACCTCACCTCAACCCGTGACACACCTGTGTTTGTGACTGCTGTTTTCTCTATAGAAAAACTGTTCGTCTTCAATAGGTTTGAGCCCTTGAACTACTTTCAGCAAATTAACATTGAACACCCCCAGAGGGAAAAAGAATTGTTGAATGCACTAGAATATACAAATGTTGTGAAGAGAATTGACCACTCAACCACCTTCTCTTCTGATTTTGACTGTAGCTAATCAGGTGCAGTCATATATGCCGTCTGTGGCACTGAACAAAGAATAAAAACATGGTATGCAAGAAGTGTTTAACTTTACAACTTTACTGTTAAACAAATTGTAAAATATAAATGGATCATTAAATATTGAGTAAAATTGTGATGTTAACCAATCACAGTTGGAGTGAGCAGTTACTAGGGTGTTTATTTCATGTCCTGGAGAGCAGTTCTGTACATTAATATTTTCCAAACCTATTCTTAAACCTATTGTTCTGTGGAAAGAGCTTAGTTGGGAAATGATGCTGTACTTCATATTAATCCCTTTTCAGATATCGAATACTTCAATAGTCACCATAAAATCCCAAGTCAATAATACCTAATTTTGTGTCATTCATTTTTGTACACTTTCATAAAGAGATTCTTTTATTCTGAAGTGTGATTTTCTGTCTCATCAACCTCAATGTGTCAGTGACTAACCTAAGTTTCTGTAAATCTAAACAGAAAAGCAGTTTGTATATCATTTGTCACTTTAAAAAAGATTTATTGATTTGTTCAAAATCATCGTCTGAATATCTTGTAATTGAGATGGCAGGTATGCCATCCCGCCAAGTTACGCCTTGGCGGGGGCATGCCCCATACCTATACAGCACCGAGAGTTTGGCACTTTTCAGGGTTCCCCACAGAAATAACCACAACAGCCACAGACATTCAGCCCTTAAAAACATTAAATTCTGTACATCCTGACCCCATTTCAACATACAGATTTCATAAACAACTTCACATGTCCACACAATAAAGCCCCAAACTAAGGGGCTGCTGCTGCTGGCTGCTGCTGGCTGCTGCTGGCTGCTGCTGCTTTTCTTCTTCTTCTCCTCATTCTTCTCATTCTCATTCTTATTTTTTCTGCCGCCTATCCCACTAACAACATGTCTCCCCATTGGACATTTTACCGACATCAGCCAAATCCTCACCCTCACGACCCAATCAAAAACTCGCATACACATGCAAAATACCCATACCTTTTTACTCTGAAACATTTCCAGTTCAAACAGTTTTTCTGCCTGTGGCCTAGTGGGTAAGGTTACAGTCTTGGGAACATGGGGTGTTAGGTTCAAGCCCAGCTAGGGACATGTTTCTTTAACCTGCTTTTACCCTCACTAATAATTGTCTACTACTTCTCAATTATTGCTTTTGCACCATATCTACCCGCCGTTCACCGAACGTATACACTGCATTATGACGTACCGTCTGCACGTTCAGTTATTAACCGGCTACAATATTGCAAAGCCATATGGATTCAACGGGAGCTCTTCTGTGCTTACTGGCCTGTGTTCTTCTTTAAAACCATGGACAGGTTTGCTAATGATATTTCGCGCATTGCATAGCTATGTCATGGTGCTGCACTAACAAAGTCACAGACTGGTAAACCTCTGGTTGAAGGATTGAATCCGCCTCGCCCTCAGGCAGATAATTTCCTCTTTTACACTAACGTTTTCTTACGCTTTTATATTTGCTTTACCGAAACTCACTCACGGCCACCCATATGCATTTCATGACGGCAAATGTATTCCTTTTATTAAAAAGTTACACTAGTTCACCACTCTGCCATTGCTACGAACTATATTTCTTCACTTGGCTACCGTACAAAACCTTCTTATCAGCAAACGCCACGTTTCTACATTCATGTTACCTCGTCCTGTTCTCTATCTAGCCACATACAAACAATTACTACGTATGTACGTTCTGCAACTCCACATTAAAACATTACATTTAAAATCATGACTCACTCATAAGTATAACTACTAGTACTGAACATGAGAAAAGCAAATCAGTGCAATAGATTTCACACGTTACTTAAACCTCCACTTTAACGGCTAATGCTTTATACCGACTGTTATATATACCATTACATAACGAAACTAAGCACGCTCAAGGTCACTTTATTTACTCCGCACTATAGTCTGTGGTCATGTCAACCTTCACCTACATGCCCATTCTGCTAAAAACATATTGTTTCAACTACGCAATTTCATCATTTCATCCAAATTTCTCTCACACTGTTATTTTCTCATATGCAAAGCCTGCTGGGACATATGCGTCTGCTCCTATTCTCCACTATCATGTTTTCCGGTTCTAGCTTAGCAAAACAGCGAACAGGATTCCCACCTGCAGATAAGCCTATCAAAATGCCTTATAAACCTTACAAACACTAAAAGTGCATCTCCACGAAATAACAGACAACGGAGGACAATAGGACAGCAGGGTACACAAGTTTCGACCTAGGCAGCTCTAATTCTACGGGCTTGCTGATTCTTCTCTCAATCAAGGCTGGTTGGATGGCCGTCAAATCCGTGAGTACATACACTGGCCATATTTCACCTGCGTTTCTGTTGTGTTTACACTTACGCCACCGCACCCTTTGTCACAGCCACTGTTTTACATATATAGCAAACCGAAGCTGCTAAACAGTACACGCTCATCAGACTGTACAAATTCACACAAGGATAGCCATAATCCACAACCGTTTCTTACAGGGTCACTTCGCATTTCTCACTCTCATGATAAAACGCTTTGCAAAAAGAAATGATATCTCATAAAAAACACGTTTTCAACGTACAAAAATGCCAAGTTACTCAAAAGTATTGATATCAAAATGACGCCAAGTTACGGTACTACAAACAATATAGGCTATCTGTACATACATACATAGAGAAACTTCTTTTCAGTCAGAACCTTTATTTACTAATTTCTCGGAGGTACAATTGAGGGCCAGGCAGAACCTCAGGTTTTCAATGTAGCCGAGATTACAAACACAATTAAAACACAATAAGTGTAATAAAAGATCATAGAATATAGCAACAGTAACTAACATAGTAAATAATAAAATAACTAGAATAAAATACAGTAAAATATAAAAATAAAAAAAATAAAATAAAATAAAATAAAATAAAAATAAAATAAAAAAAAAATAATAAAATAAATAAAATCAGCACAGATAAGATCAAAAACAGATACACTCAGAGACAGGAATGTTCAAAACCAGCGATCTAAACTGCCCATAAGTTGGTAGAGAGCTGATTTTCAGCAACTGTTGGAGCTCATTCCAGGAGGATGGGGCACTAAAATGGAATGCTGACTTCCCAATTTCTGATCGAGCCCTAGGGACCTTAAGCATAAGCAAGCCATTTGATCGGGTTTGATAGGGTCCAGAGCGCCACTCTAACAACCTTGTAATATAAGGTGGAAGCATTCCGACAATGGCCTTAAAGATAAAAAAAAACCAGTGTTTATCACGCCTCACTGCCAGAGAAGACAGACCCACCTTGGCATAGAGGACACAGTGGTGGGTACCGTAACTATCGCCAGTGATAAATCTGAGGGCAGAGTGATAGACTGTGTCCAAGCGCTTAAGAGAAGAAGGAGCAGCAATTCTTTAAATAATGTCACCATAGTCTAACACTGAAAGGAAAACTGCTTCAACAATTATTTTCCTACTGATCATAGGGAAGCAAGATCTGTTTCTATAAAGGAAGCCAATTTTTTGTCTCAGTTTGCTGACAAGATCATCTATATGGAATTTAAATGAGAATTTCTCGTCAAGCCAGATGCCAAGATATTTATATTCAGAAACTCTCTCAATTTTAGAACTATTTGCAGTGGATATAAATATACTATCATAATCAGTGCTTCTGGCCCTAGTAAACAACATGAATTTTGTTTTGCTTGCATTAAGAACCAGCTTAAGCTTAACAAGAGCCTCCTGAAGGGCATTAAAAGCATGCTGCAGTTTCTCAGTGGCAAGCTGAGCAGAATCAGCAATACAATATACAATAGTATCGTCTGCGTATAGATGGACTTGACAATCATTTAGTGAGGAAACAATATTATTAATGTAAATGGTGAAAAGGATAGGGCCCAGAACTGATCCCTGCGGAACCCCCTTCGACACCGGCAGGAACCCAGACTGGGTGCTCCCAGACTTCACACACTGAAATCTCCCATACAAATAATTATGAAACCAATCACAAGCTTTACCATCTAAACCAATGCTGCACAGCTTCTGTAAAAGCAAAGCGTGATCGACTGTGTCGAAGGCTTTAGACAGATCTACAAAAAGGGTAGCACAGTGTTTCTTACTGTCTAGAGCAGACATAATATTGTTTGTAACTAGTGTAACAGCTGAGATAGTGCTATGCTTGGCTCTAAATCCGGATTGATGTGGGCTTAGAACTGAATGACTAGAAAGAAATACTTTGAGTTGATTATTTGCCAGAGATTCCAGAATTTTAGCTAGGCATGGCAATTTGGAGATTGGTCTATAATTGTTTAGATTATTTCTATCACCTCCTTTGTGCAGTGGAAATACATGTGCCAATTTCCAGAGACTAGGGAATATGCCAGTTGAAATAGAAAGATTGAATATGTGTGATAACTGCTCTGCAATGAATGGAGCAGCCATTTTTAGAAAAAAAGGATCTAATTTATCCTCTCCAGTAGCGCTCCTGGGATCAATGGTTTGCAAGGTCTCAAAAACAACACTAGCAGAGAAGGGCTGAAAGGAAAACTGAAAGGCCTGGTTCGTAGTATATACACAATCATCACTGATAAGAGGGGGTGCTGTATATTCCTTTTCGAATAAATGCCCAGCCTAGGCAAAGTGCTTGTTGAAAGCTAGGCAAACCTCATTAAGATCAGAGATCAAACAGTCACCAGAATCAATGTGTGAAGGTAGGGAAGTAGTGGGTCTGTTTTTGATGGAGTTCACTGCCTTCCAGAATTTAGCCGGGTTAGCATAGGAGCAGGTAATTAGATCTAGGTAATATTTGGATTTGGCTACTCTTACCGAAGATGTGAATCTATTCCTGATTTGCCTGAAAGCTGCCCAATGTGAAGGGTCACCGGAGTGTCTGGCAAGAGACCAGGCTCTATTCCTTTCTTTGAATAAGGCTGCTAGCTCAGGTGAAAACCAGGGGGTGACTCTATCTTTAATCCTAAGTTTTTTCAGTGGAGCATGTCTGTCAATGACAGAAAGAAGAGTCTTTGTGAAGAAATCCAGAGCCAGGTCGACATCAGTAATCTCAGATGTGTATTGTATATTACTATGGGAAACGTCGGATAAAAAGGCTTGCTCATTAAAATGTCTTAGATTTCTCCTTATAACCTTGTGAGATTTTGTTTTCATTAGCCGAGTACTTCTAATGCAGCCAACAGGGCAATGATCACTGATTCCAAGCTCAAAGACACCACAGGCAGTGATATTATCAACCCTATTAGAAAAAATAAGGTCAATTAGGGTAGATTTTGAGCTGTCTTTCAGATTTGGCCTAGTGGGTTCTCTTATTAGTTGGAATAAGTTAAGGCCAGCACTAACCTCCTTGAAATGATTGGAAGTATCATTCAACCAGTTCAAGTTAAAATCACCCATAACAATCAATTCAGCATCGGAATAATGGGACAATAGATCCGCTATTGCATCAATGGAGCCTAACTCAGCAGATGGGGGTCTATAGACCCCAACCACAATTACTGAGTTAGGCCCCAGCTGAACCTTCAGTGCAAGGAATTCAAAATTTCTTGGAATTGTGACAGCTTTTAAGATTGTTACAGAGAAACCTGTTTTAACATATATACTCACCCCTCCTCCCCTACCAGTTCTATCCACTCTGTATAAGTTGTAACCCGTTAGAGCTACATCTGAGTCACTGATGCTATTTTTAAGCCAAATTTCACTTAAAACCAGTATATCCAGGTCAGTCTGCATGGCTAGTATATTTACATGATCTAATTTCTGAAGTAAACTTCTAATATTTAAGTGAATAATTCCTAATCCTTTTCTGTTTCTAAAGGTAGTTGGATTAAATAGAGTGGGAACAGAGCTGGTGATAGGAGGCTGAAGGGGAACTGTAATTAAATTGGAAACAGTAACAGCACGGATTGGATAATGAGTGGGATATCTAACAGAGATTCGGGTAGGAATGATGGGAGGAGAGATATACTGATGAACATTAAGTTTAAGGATACGAGAGTAGGGAGAGCCAGTGGTACAGACCGGAGGAGAACGAAAGGCCACTGAGGACGAAGGAAAAAATTGCACTCCTAAAAGATAGGGGGTGCTAATACTGGAAACAGTGGCCTGGGGTAAAACCTGAGAAGAAGAGGGGAGTTCGGGGGTGTGTGTAGGAGAGGTAAACAGTCAGTCACGTGGAGAGGACTGTACAGCGTGCTGCAAGTTAGCCGCTAGCATTCGGCTACCCTGCCTGTTTGGGTGGACTCCGTCCGACCTATAAAAGGAAAAGCGGTTCCAAAACAAATTAAAATTGTCAATAAAACCTATATTGTTCGTCGGGGGAAAGAGGGGACGAGGAATCTCTGCAAGCGGGAGAGGAGCCAAGTGTTGAGGCTGAGGATTCGGCTGAGTGGCGACACTTGAGCGGTGACCCACCCCCGAACGCTGCCAGCCACCAGCGGTGGAAAGCTGCAGAGACGGCAGGCGCCATTTCTGGAGAGGGGTCCAGATCGGGACGGATCAGCCGCAGGCGCCACCGCTGGTTGGACCGGGGCATCAGCTGAGTGGACATGAACATCAGCTGGGGTACCTGAGCGCGTCAGTTGGGTAGATCGGAGCATCTTCAGATAGGGCCGATAGCGGGTGGAGCGTTTTTAGGCGAGGGGATAAGGCGGTCCCATTTGTAACCCCCCTGGGATCACGGACCACCACCTCAGCCCAGGACGACCGATGGTTCGGTGTCGAGCAGGATGAAGGCCGAGGACAAGTGGGGGGGTCCCACAGAGCTGTGTCCTGCACAGCTAAACCAAGGGAGGAGATCTGCTTGGACTGTTCGGAAGCAAGGTCCATGTAGCTGGATAAAAGTAAAGTTTTCTTCTGTAGCTCATCCGAAAGCCGACGAATATCCTCTTTCAGGTCAGCAATCTGTTTATTCGCTTTGTTAAGTAGCGGATCGACCTCACCAGGCATGTTTAATTATGTTGGTTCGCTGGGCCACAAGGCTAAAGACGAGCCAGGCCAAGCAGCATTACCACCGCTATGAAATAGTTCATAAAAACAACTTAAAATCCATGCCCGAAGAAATAAAGCCTTTGTCCGGTTAAAAAATATAGTAAAAGATGACCAAGGTTTAAAGACGACCGCCGTCTGATTTTCAATAAAAGGTTCATAAAAATTAAAAGTGAAAAGTAAAAGGCTAAGAAGGCTGATAAAATAAAATAAAATTATAGTAAAATTATAATAAAATAGCAAAACAAAATGGATAGAAAATGGATAGAATAGGTAACAGATAAAAGTGATAAAAACCGCAGGAGCTCGCAGGAAACAGCTGTTACTCTACCAGGAAGTGCCAGGAAGTGAGAAAGCCATCCACACATATGTTTGGCCTGTCCATGTAGTGCATGCTTATACACACAGGGCCAAGTGACTTGAAAGAATTGAGCAAATATTGGGTAGCATTGCTTTGGAATACATCTCATTTAATTTCGGTGAGGCAAGATAGCCTATACTGTTTGTAGTACCGTAACTTGGCGTCATTTTGATATCAATACTTTTAATGGCAGGCCTGGACTGGTCTTTTATGTGAGGAAGTAAACTTGGCATTTTTGTACGTTGAAAACGTGTTTTTTATGAGATATGAATATCTCTGAGCTCTGTTTTATATGAGCCTTATTAATTTTCCCCAGGTGTCAGTGGATGGGAATCAGTGTACTCCAGTGTTGGAGATTCAGTCAGTTAATCATGCAATCATCATGACTCTTCTAATTGTTCTTCAACTTTGTGGGCCGGGAGCACAGGACGACCAAAGTACTTTAATGAATTGGGCACTCTTCGAGAGGTCAGACATGAAAATCAAGAGAAATCTGGAAAGCTGAGAGTGGGACCTAACTGTTCTTTGCACATAAATGATCTTACCACAGCTGATGGTGGACAGTACTATTGTCGACTGTATCAGGATGAAAATAATTATTCGGATGCTCCTACTATTTTTCTTGTCTATTCTCAGCAGTAAGTATTTCCATTTGGAATCAGTCAGATTCTCTCAGAATGATGCATGAATGCAGTTAACTAATGATTATGCAGTTAACTTTAAAATAGTGTCATTTACTACTAAAATAATTATTTGTGTAAATCAACTTCATGCGTCTATTTTATGAGAACGTGCAGGCATGTAACTATATCTCATGTTTCATTTTCAGTCTTTGCGTCCTCTCCAGTGACAGAGCTGAAGATTGGTAGTACAGTTACTCTTGTCTGTGAACTTCACAGCCATAAGTCTTGTGGAATAAGCGTTAGAGTGAGCTGGGTTAGTGAGACAGGAGCCCCACTGCAGGGAAACAGGCACAAGCTGTCAGAGTCAGAATGCTCCTCCAGTCTGACTGTGACACTTGAGCGCTCAGACCGCAACATGAAGTGGAGATGCCAACTCACTGAGGAGGGGAAGCTGAAGGCCTCACACAGTTACACCACCAGCTTCCCTGGTAAGAGCTGGCTTTCCTTTTAGTTAGAAGACAACAGAAGTTACTTGCCATTCATAATAGTATCAGGACAGTATGGACTTTTAAATCAAAATTATTTATTCTGTGTGCATTGAATATTTTAGTTGCAAACACAATTTATGGTTACATTTAAGTTGTGAAAAGTTAAAAATTAAGAATTTGTTCCACACAGATACAGTTACTTCCACGTGGAAGCCTAAATTGCAGTTTAATCTTTAAAGTTTAAACTAAGAGTGCTAAAACCTGATGCACAATCTTTATATTCCATTTATGGCTGATAGGCAGCACTGTGTTTCAGCAATACCTTATCTGATATTTTCAGTCTTAGCTTTACAGTTCTTTATAGCTACAGTTGTTGACAGTTTCTTCATGGACTTCCGAACTGCTCTGTGTTCTTAAAGAGTTTAAATTCCCTAGAGGTCTTTCAACAAAAAATGAAGTTGAATTCTTACTTTAATCTTTCCTATCAATATTCCTAGTTCCACACCTTCTTTCCATCACTTTGGTAAATAAAGGTGAATACTCATCTCATCTGTCCATAAGACTTTGTTCCAGAACTCAGTTTTTTCATGTACTTTTTAGAAAACATTAACTTGGATCTTCTGTTTCTGAGGCTTAGCAGTGGTTTGCATGTTGTGGTGAACCCTCTGTGGTTATACTAGTGTAGCCTTCTCTTTATGGTAGTCTTTTTGACGCATCTTTGCCAGCATCCTGCACAGTGTTTTGATCTGTTTAACAGATAACAAGGGTTTTTTTCTTCACAATTGAAAGTTTACTTTTGTCATCTACTTCAGTGATCTTCTGTAGCCCATCATTGCTATTCATGAGCTCACTGGTGTGTTGTTGCTCCTTAACAGTGTATCAAACAGTTGACTTTGGCACACCCAATGTTTTGGCTGTGTCTCGGTTCATTTATTCTGATTTTTCAGCTCATGATGGCCTGCTTTACTGGCACTGACACTTAATTGGTCATCATGTTGAGCGACAACAGCAACTGACCCCACCAACAAGTCCACACCTAGAATCTATTCTATACCTTTTGTTAGCTTTCTTGTGCATGAAATAATGCAATGACACACAGCTGAGCAAGAAACAGCTGACAGTAATTGTCCAATTACTTTTGGTGCAGGAGTATGTATAAAAAGGGCTGTAATTCCTACACGGATCGACAGACATGGAGGAAAATACAAGCAACCCAACAAAAATAATCTCACTGTCCAAATACTTAGGGACTGCACTTGATACGTTGATACATAATCAAAGCTACGGATTGTGCAATGCCAGTGTGTAAAGCATGGTGTTGCATGGAGTCAGGAAAAGAGGGTGTTGCATGTCACGTAAAAACAAAAGAACAAACAACAGAAGGCAAAAGTGTATGTGAGAATAGTAAACTTGAGTACAGGACAGAGGAGGAGCCTTAATAGCAGCTCTCAGTCCTCTTCAGCTGCGAGCACAAATGAGGAACAGCAGGAAGTAACACTTGCGTGGTTGGTAAGTGCGTAGGTTCCATAGATCTTGTTGACTTGAACACAATACTGAACCTACATTGCATCAGTAAATATGCATCAGGAGAAGTTACAAAGCTATTCTATTAGAATTGCCCTCTATTCGGGTAGGGATGAATAAATACTGTCTATGACACACAATAAAGTTAATACAGGAATAGTTTGCTTTGTATTGTACAGTTTCATAAAAGGAGCTCTTCATAACAGACCAAACTTATCATCATCAACACAAAACTGTCAACTACAATTTGCATCTCAGTGTTCTTACCACTATTGCAAATGATTGTTAATATTTTAAGCTCATTTAGGAATTGCAGTGATTTTTACATTTCACTCCATGCCCTCAGATGTGAACGCCTGTCTGTCAGTTTGTCTGATATTTTGGATCCCGATTTTGGAGAGTCCTAGCCCACCGATTACCGATGTTTTGACCGATATTTTGTCAAAAAGTGCAACATTTTCAAATCAATTTTAAAAAACTTATATTTTATCAAAGTTTCTATATTTGAGAACATTTAACTTATAAGCAAACAAATAAATAAAAATAAACACACAAAGAACTTTTTGATAGATAAAAAAATGTAAAAGATGATATTAAATTGGGATGGCAGGTATGCCATCCCGCCAAGTTACGCCTTGGCGGGGGCATGCCCCATACCTATACAGCACCGAGAGTTTGGCACTTTTCAGGGTTCCCCACAGAAATAACCACAACAGCTACAGACATTCAGCCCTTAAAAACATTAAATTCTGTACATTCTGACCCCATTTCAACAGACAGATTTCATAAACAACTTCACATGTCCACACAATAAAGCCCCAGACTAAGGGGATTTTGCATTTTCTCCTCCTCCTCCTCCTCCTCCTTCTTCTTCTTATTTTTCCTGCCGCCTATCCCACTAACAACATGTCTCCCCATTGGACATTTTACCGACATCAGCCAAATCCTCACCCTCACGACCCAATCAAAAACTCGCATACACACGCAAAATACCCATACCTTTTTACTCTGAAACATTTCCAGTTCAAACAGCTAATCTGCCTGTGGCCTAATGGGTAAGGTTACAGTCATGGGAACATGGGGTGTTAGGTTCAAGCCCAGCTAGGGACATGTTTCTTTAACCTGCTTTTACCCTCACTAATAATTGTCCACTACTTCTCAATTATTGCTTTTGCACCATATCTACCCGCCGTTCACCGAACGTATACACTGCATTATGACGTACCGTCTGCACGTTCAGTTATTAACCGGCTACAATATTGCAAAGCCATATGGATTCAACGGGAGCTCCTCTGTGCTTACTGGCCTGTGTTCTTCTTTAAAACCACGGACAGGTTTGCTAATGATATTTCATGCATTGCATAGCTATGTCATGGTGTTGCACTAACAAAGTCACAGACTGGTAAACCTCCGGTTTAAGGATTGAATCCCGCCTCGCCCTCAGGCAGATAATTTCTTCTTTTACACTAACGTTTTCTTACGCTTTTAGATTTGCTTTACCAAATCTCACTCACAGCCACCCATATGCATTTCATGACGGCAAATGTATTCATTTTATTAAAAAGTTACACCAGTTCACCACTGTGCCATTTCTACTAACTATATTTCTTCACTTGGCTATCGTACAAAACCTTCTTATCAGCAAACTCCACGTTTGCTGATAAGAAACCGACTTCATACATACACATTTAGTGATACTAATACCGGCGTATTTTCTGTATCAACTTTAAGACTAGCAACACACTCGTAATTATCTCATCGGTACCCATTAAAGCCAATGGCGCAGACGTTGCTTTATACTTTCAAACTGCTTTCCCAACGGCTATTTTGCGTCCTGCGACTTGAGTTACAACAGTGAATATGTACGGATTCCTAGACGTGCTTATAGGGACCACCCTTTCTCATATTAACCTCAAATACGCAAGACAGGACACTTATACTGTATGCTAGCAAATTTATGTTTAGTTCCATTCATTTATATAGGGTTGTGGATACACTTCCCCTTAGCAACAAAAAGCTAGCGCTGGACCACCTCTGACTTATTTGCCGGAAAAAAAAAAATTGTGAAAGTGTTGAAAAAATAACCATGGGAGGATAACAAGGACATTTATTCCTACTTAACTAGGTACAGGTTGTTACCGATATTTCACCGATTTCATATATAGTTGCAAATCTGTTTACGTTTTCCTGTCTGTCGAACGAAGGTGGTCGAATAGGTGCTCTCACTGTAGCACTGACTTTGTTTCAGGTAACAAACTCATGATAAGCGATAGCCAATAGCTAGCTGACCAGTAACAAGCCTTCAATAGTTATGAACAATTTGCTAACTAAATTGATTGTAGCTAGCTAGCTAGCTAAACGTAGCTAACATTGTATAAATTATACGCAGAAACATTAGATCAATGCTAGTAGTTGATACGCTATAGCTACGTTTTGAACAAACATTATGATACCTGTTTCCAATGACTTGACAATGTTACATTGCCTGATCATTTTTTGTTGTGGTAACCTAGCAACATGACCCAAACTATTAGAGCCACGATGTTTTTCCATCAATGCCTCCTATACAAATAAATACCTATAGTAATTGCATTGGCTACACATGCTGCCCAGCACTAGCCCCATGTTGTGTCTCATGTGATCATCGTTTTTAAGCAATGTAAAAGAAAGAGTGCACTTTTTACACAAGAATGTGCATGTAACCAGAATAGTTATGGATTATGCAAGGAATGTATGATGCTCCGCAAGGTGCAATACTGTCAACAGTTATCTGTTTCTGTCGCTTGTTTTTCTGGTAATGTAACATTATCGCATTTGAGTTTGGCCAAGTAACGGTTCTTTTCTTCGACTGGTAACCCCAAATAATAATGGCTTGACATAGTTTTAACTAGCTAGCTAACATAATTTACTTGTTATTTATTTTGCTTGTTATCAGAAATAGTCTAAAGGGACTGTTGTTATTGATTGTTTGCGGAAGTCTGCCGGAAGTTAAGTTAGGGCCAGAACAACGCACATGCACAGTAACGTTTGTTTATGTTGTTACCGTTGAAAGTGTCTATATACCTGTGGTAGGGTGGGCGTGGTTTTGCGTTGGCTGCAGAGAGAGAGTGGGCGGGGCGGCTCTCGGAACTCTGGCCACAGCTGTTGGGGATTATTAATCAGCACTGATGGATAATTGTTTGATTGATGGACAATGTGCTGATTACCTCGACAGTGAGCCTGGACGCTTAAAAGCCGGTCTACAGAGGCAGAAGAGGGACGGACTGGAGACGGAAAAACATGCTGACAGAGAGTCAGCAACCACAGTGTGTTTGTGTAAAACCAAAAGCCGCGTGGCGGCCGTAAAAATAAAAAGACGCATTCGCGTCCAAAAATAACTCCCGTCTCTCTCTCTTGTCTTAACCGAGCGGTGGCACTCGGACTGCTACAATACCATTCCATAACGAAACTAAGCACGCTCACAGTCACTTTATTTACTTCGCACTACAGTCTGTGGTCATGTCAACCTTCACCTACATGCCCATTCTGCTAAAAACATATTGTTTCAACTACGCAATTTCATCATTTCATCCAAATTTCTCTCACACTGTTGTTATTTTCTCATATGCAAAGCCTGCTGGGACACATGCGTCTGCTCCTATTCTCCACTATCAAGTTTTCCGGTTCTAGCTTAGCAAAACAGCGAACAGGATTCCCACCTGCAGATAAGCCTATCAAAATGCCTTATAAACCTTACAAACACTAAAAGTGCATGTCCACAAAATAACAGACAACAGAGCATGACAGCAGGGTACACAAGTTGCGACCTAGGCAGCTCTAATTCTACGGGCTTGCTGATTCTTATCTCAATCAAGGCTCGTTGGATGGCCGTCAAATCCGTGAGTACATACACTGGCCATATTACACCTGCGTTTCTGTTGCGTTTTACACTTACGCCACCGCACCCTTTGTCACAGCCACTGTTTTACATATATAGCAAACCGAAACTGCTAAACAGTACACGCTCATCAGACTGTACAAATTCACACAAGGATAGCCATAATCCACAACCGTTTCTTACAGGGTCACTTCGCATTTCTCACTCTCATAATAAAACGCTTTGCAAAAAGAAATGATATCTCATAAAAAACACGTTTTCAACGTACAAAAATGCCAAGTTACTCAAAAGTATTGATATCAAAATGACGCCAAGTTACGGTACTACAAACAATATAGGCTATCTTGCCTCACCGAAATTACATAAAATGTATTCCAAAGCAATGCTACCCAATATTTCCTCAATTCTTTCAAGGACATATGTGTCAAACTCAAGGCCCGCGGGCCACATCCGGCCCGGCATACAATTATATTCGGCCCGCGAGATCATTTTATATAGATCTATTATTATTGTTATTAATGGACCGGCGATATGAAGCACTGATAACACACAAACTACAGATCCCGTAATGCAGCGCAACAGCTGCCTTGCCCAACGATAGGTTACATGGGAACATTCCCGCGTCAATCAACTCAAGCATCTGTTGCTGTTTACAACCCTACTGTAAAGTCAAAGCTAGCCCCTAACAATGGTGAAAAGAAAGGTTGATTCTGAAAACAGAGCCTTTCAAAACCGATGGGAGGCTGAGTATATGTTTATTGACATTGCCGGTAAACCCGTGTGCCTTATTTGTGGAGGAAATGTGGCTGTAATTAAGGAATTTAATCTAAGACGGCACTTCGAGACAAAACACCAGGATAAGCTGAAAAACCTGAGTGCAGAGCAGAAGCTACAGAAAGTAGAAGAGTTAAAGAAGAATCTGACATCTCAGCAGACGTTTTTCACCAGAGCGAAATCACAGAGTGAAGCTGCTGTGAAAGCAAGCTTTATTGTGGCAGAAGTGATAGCCAAATCAGCTCGGCCATTTACCGAGGGAGAGTTTCTGAAGAGATGCATGATGAAGGTGTGCGATGTCTTGTGTCCAGACAAGAGGCAGATATTGGCAAATGTAAGCCTGAGTAGAAATACGGTTGCTGATCTGGTTTGTGAGATGGCCACTGATTTAAGAACACAGTTGATGGAAAGAAGCAAAGACTTTATTGCATACTGTCTTGCTGTGGATGAAAGTACTGACATGACGGACACTGCACAGCTAGCCATCTTCATCCGTGGAGTGGACTCCAGTTTGTGCGTTACAGAGGAAATATTAGACATTAATTCGATGCACGGGACAACGACAGGAAAAGACATTTTTGAAAACGTATGTCAAAGTGTAACCGACATGAAACTGCCCTGGGACAAACTGATTGGACTTACAACAGATGGAGCACCGGCGATGTGCGGTGAAAAAAATGGGCTAGTGACAAAACAGCATAAGAGCAAAGAAAACTGAATGTTTTGATTTGTTATTTTTATTTTTTGCTGAAAAGCACAAATTTTATTTATATTTCCAGAGTTTTTTGGACCATGCTCATATTTTGAATTTGTATAATTTTGACAAGAGATATTTTTATGGAGAGCAAAGTATTTTAAGTTATATAAAGTTTAAGTTAATTTATTCTAGAATAATATTCCTGTCTGTTTTTATTCATATTTATGTTCAAAAAACATTTAGTTTTAGCGTGTTCAATAAATGTTTATCCTGTTCGGCCCACGACCTAAAGTGTGCTTTGAGTTTTGGCCCCCTGTGCAATTGAGTTTGACACCCCTGGTGTAGGAAAATACAAGAGAGCAGTAGATATCATGCAAGGACACATAGCAGCGGTAGGGGTACCCCTTCCTGAGGGATTAATGGCTGAATTAGACCATGAGGATGATAAAACCAACAATTTTGGGGGGAAACCTACATGGGATAATTGGGATAGCTATTCGGATTACACAGTTAAGTTTCCTATGACCCCTGTACATTCAACCACTACTATTCAGCCTGGGGAGGGGGGGCAGAGGGAACGCACAAGTACAACTACTACACTTAGGCCTCTCTCACCTGGTGACATTGAATCCCTAATCAAGAACATTGGTTACTTTGAGCCTTCTAAGAGAGACCCGCTCGAATTCATTGCATCACTAGAACGTGCGGTAGATCTACACAGACTTACTGATGCTGATGCTTGTGTCACACTAATTGCATGCCTTCCACATGCCTTAGCTAGGGCGCTTTCTACTGATATACAGAACAAGAATGCAGACAAAGCTAGCAGGAAGAAGGCACTACTAGAGGTCCTGGGAACTCGAGAGATAGATTGGGAAAGAATTAGGGAAGTAGAAATGCAACAGGGAGAACACCCAGCAGCATATGCTTCTAGATTATGGGAAGCTTTCTCTGACTATAGTGGTATGCCACATTTAACACAACAAGACCCTATTTTCAAGTCTACATTGATTGCACAGAGTGACACATACACCAGAGATGCCTAAACACTTCACATAGACTCCCATACCCCATACACAGAAATAGTTACAAATATGACTCAACTTTACAACTCCAAAAACAACAGGGTAGCGAATAAGAGAAATCCAGTAGCTGCAGTTGGAGGAAGGTCTCATAATAATAGTTCACATAAGACTGTGTCATGGAGAAATGAAGGATATGTGCCAGATTACATTAGCAGCAAAGAGGAGAGAGGCCATTACCCTATAATTTGGATGGAAAGTTTGTTTGTTATGCATGTGGAAAGGAAGGACACATAGCTAAGGAATGCAAATCTTTTCACAGTAAGAGTCCTAATCACTCAAGTTTGAGCCAGACACTCAGTAGTATACAGTCAGCAATAACAAAACTGAGTGCAGAGAATGTTGATTTGCAGGCAGCTATTTCTAAGATGAAAAGCAATACCACTTCACACTCAGCATAGGGGTGTCAGGCCTCCGTGCTGCACGTGGCACCTTTGTCACGTGATAGATGGGGTAGACCAATTACACAGATCGCTGTTGGAGGCCGATGCGATAATTGGTTAGTGGATAGTGGTGCTTCTTTGTCCATAATCCATTCTAATGCAACCCCTAGTCACAGGAACAGGACTATCACAATAGAAGGCTTTGATGGTACTATGTCTCTGGCTTCCCAATCAGATAACCTTACCTTTGTAATTGGCAAAGACAGATTTAAAGACAAATTGTGGCTTAGTGCAACAGGAGATGGTCGCAACATTTTAGGTTCAGACATCATGAAAAAGCGTGGTTACATTATAGATTATGGAAACAATTGCAATTGGCGCAATACTAAGTCTAAAGATGAGTTTGTGGAGATTTCCGATGTCCATGCAGTGCATGCCACTAAGAAGTCGGAGGAATATGACTTACATACATTGTTGAGAGTTAATGATGCAGGTTTGGAGGAAGTGTTAGCAAAACATAGAGGTGTTTTCGCTAAAAGTAAACATGATTGTGGGCGAATAGATCGTGAAGTCATGGAGGTGAATATACAAGGCCGTGATCCTCCGTCACTCCGCCAATATAAGTACCCAGAGGAAGCAAACCCTTATATTCAATCTACGATTGAGTCTCTTTTGCAACAGGACGTCATACGACCCTGTCTCTCACCAGCAATGGCGCCCATTTGGCCAGTTCGGAAACCAGACAATTCCTGGAGGCTTTGTGTCGATTACAGAGAACTTAATAAATGCCCCCCTACCTGTGCTCCAGTAGTAGCTTCAACACCAGAAGTACTAGCATCCCTGATACCTGAAGCAAATTATTATTCAGCATTAGACATTTCTAATGGATTTTGGTCAATACCATTGCATCCAGACTGCCAGTACAAATTTGCATTCAAATTTAAAAACACACAATACACATGGAATGTTTTGCCTCAAGGTTTTTCTAGTTCACCCACACTCTTCCATCAGTGTCTAGCCCAGGTGTTAACAGCTTTCTCCAAACCTGAATGCCTTATTCAGTATGTTGATGATTTGCTGTTGCAGACTGCTACCAGAGAAGAACACATAACCTTACTGGCAGAATTACTCGGGCTACTTGAAAATGCAGGACTTAAATTAAATCCGAAAAAAGCACAGCTCCTCAGATCTGAAGTCACATACTTGGGTATCAAATTAAGTAAAGGGGGGCGCACGCCTGACCCACACAAAGTAGACATAATCAAGAGACTACCTGTTCTGGTGTCTGTTACTGCTCTGCGGTCATTCTTGGGGATTGTGGGATTTTGTCGCTGAGTTTATTGAACGCTTTGCAAACATAGCCAAACCACTGAATGGGTTAATAACTGGTAACAAAAAGAAAAAAGATTCTTTGGACTGGGGTCCGGAACATCAAACAGCATTTGAGACACTGAAGAATGCTTTAATTCAAGCCCCCGCTTTGCGAAACCCAGATCGTTCTCAGCCTTTCATTTTACAAACGACAGCTACCGAAGAAGCGTTATCAGCCGTCTTATTGCAAGATGTTCAGGAAAAATTATGTCCAATTGCCTATGCGTCCCGTGTTCTCTCCCCAGTTGAGAAGGCTTACAACTCATGCACACGTCACTTAAGCCGCGTTTCCACCAAAAGTACCCAGAACTTTTAGTCCCAGGAACTACTTTTCAAGGAACTAAAAGGTTCCTTCAGCCCATGGTTGTCTGCGTTTCCACCGCGGTCTAAAGTCCCGCGAAGATTAGGCAAATTAGCCCACTGACGTATGAAAAAGCGACGTTGTCGTCGGTCCATCTGTCCTATGATTTATTCTGTAACCCCATACTACCACCGAAGTAGCCTACATTATTTTCTAATAACCGGGACAGCCCGGAGGGGTTTATTCCACTTATATACAACGGGTTACCAACAATGACTATATATGGTTACTTTTGTATTTATTGATTTTTATCGATTTAATCACCTGGAATTGAAATATTCTTCTGCAGCCGTTTGGGCATATTTTACCGTTGTCAAGCAAAACTGTCGTTGGTAGTTGAACTTGGACCGTTGTTATGCAACAAATAGGATATAACAGGCCAATAGTCAGATTGTAACTGTTTTATATATCCTCTCAAACACATTCATTATGTTTTTATGCGAACATTCACTTTCATGTCTTGACATCCGAGGCGACAGAATGCATTCACATTTCCAATATAACTGGCAACAACAGCAGAAAACACGCACACGTTGTAAACAATTTGCTGTTTGATTACTTTCTCATCGTCAATTCCATATAGGCTAATCGCAAGATGACAAGAATAGAACAAAAACTCGGACTTGCGTGAAAATTTAAATTAGCAGTGGTACAGCCACCGTTTGCTTTCCTTCGAAGTTACTGCTAGCCGAGCAGCGAAGTGTGCCCAGATGCGAACCATGCACCATAAATTAGTCCATCTTCCTGGTCTTTTTGAGTAAAATTACGGCAGTCTGAAAAAGCTAAAGGGACGATTACTAGAATTAACCTGTTATTTTACCCTGACAAAAAGTGCGGAAGGTGATTTCCAGTTTGCTTTCACTGTATCACCAATGTGAATTACGCAGAACTACTGTCGTGGTCTAGGAAAACGACAAAGTTCTGAGTCCAATCGCCAATCTGTAGAAAACTACTTCACGAGGGAAAAGACATCACGGCAGCAAGCTCTTCAGAAAAGTTAGACTTTATTAGCGCCGGCGCAACACAAAGTCGGATCAATTCCGCCGAATTGAACCTCGACTGTCAGTTTTACAATCCTTTTATACACATGATGTATTCCATAAACTCCCTCACCCCTTATACATTTACATATACCCAGCCACCTGTTCTTCTTGGCACCCTCTGATGTTATTTTATCCTGACCTACTTGGCAAAAAAATGGCTTACGCTGCTCTTATGTGATAATTCCAGTGTGGGAAGATACCCCAACTTTCTTTTAAGAAGCAGTGTTCTTTTGTTCTGTATATTTTACAGTATACATATGAGTCTCAGCTTTCTGTAATTTTTTCATTTAAGCATACAAGTTACATATGGGTCACTGTAAAATATTAGTTTTCTAGCACTTTTATCTATCATTTGCGTTTTTGTTAGTTTTTGATTATATTTTTCTGCTATAGTTTGGCAGTATATGATTAGTTTATTGTTAGTGTTCATCTGTTGAAATTTTTAGGAAATTGGGTATGATTAATATTTAATTAGTATTTTCTGCTGAATAAGCAGTTTCTCTTTTCTACTGAGTAACCAGTCTTTCTGCTGAGTGAATTCAACTTCTAAGAGTATATGATTCTAAGAGTATATGATTAGTTTTATTGTTAGTATTCATCTGTTAAAATTTTTAGGAAATTGGGTATGATTAATATTTAATTAGTATTTTCTGCTGTGTAAGCAGTTTTTCTTTTCTACTGAGTAAGCAGTCTTTCTGCTGAGTGAGTAAATATGTAAATTTAACTTAACTTAAGTCTACTGCATTCTCTTGCTCTTTTTTTCTACAGTGAGTACTGTGGTTTCTTGCATTACCATAAGCTTATCTACAACTACTGATATAGGATTAATGGATTATATCTTGATTATGTTAGTATATGATTATACTTGTTATATATTTTATCATGAAGCATTAAGAGTTTTGGAGGAATTCAGTTTGATCAACATTGATGGGAACACCCTAATTTTACCATGTGACGTCATCCCAATCATGGGGAGTCTCAAAATTTTCCCCTACACTACCGCATACCTCACATAACTGTATCAAACATTTTGAGTCAATTACAACGGGCTAACAAAGAAAATCCGGAAGAAAATATTCAGCAACCGAATTAATCCGTTTGAATGTTTTGGTATGTAATATGCTGTCCCAACACGAATGCTTAGCATTTTATAAAACAAATACTAAAGCAAGAAAAGAACAGAAGAGCACACGTTATAATTCCAAGACGTTGGCAGGCTATGACCAAAACTAGGCTACTGCGCCGCATAACATACAAGTTTGATTTGAAGTTATTATTAAAATAAATCGGTTTGCGGCTGCAGATTTTTAAACATGGCGGCTGAAATAAAACAAATAACACTGTAAGTAGTCGACCAATCAGAAATTTTCAGCGCTTGCGCCCCACCCCAAAGGTTCCGGTACTTTTGGAAAGTACTACCCCCCGAGCAGGAACTTTTGGGGGGGGGGAAATAAAGCCCCCGGAACTAAATTTAGACCCTAGTTCCTGTGGTGGAAACGCACTGAGTTCCTCAAAAGGTTCGTAGTTCCGGGGTAAAGTTCCTGCGGTGGAAACGCGGCTTTACTTGCCGTCCATTGGGCAACGTCCCATTTTGAGTACATATATGGTTTTAATGAAGTGATCTTACATAAAGAAATGCAATAAAATGTAATGGCATGTATTATTATAAAAAAAGGGGGGGTTATAACTATTTTTTTTGTTTCTTTTCTCTTTATTTCAGAAATCTGGCATAAATATGTGGGAGGTCCACTTGACA
Organism: Anguilla japonica; assembly: GCA_025169545.1. NCBI lineage: Eukaryota > Metazoa > Chordata > Actinopteri > Anguilliformes > Anguillidae > Anguilla > Anguilla japonica. Next base: position 43,129 of record JANEZO010000068.1, on the reverse strand, counting down.
ATAATGCTACCGGTGATGGCGATGACACAAGAGTGCCCAGAGCAGCGCCCAGCACCTCTGTCTGGGATAATTGCAAGACCACACCAGGGCGCCCTGATCAACAATGTCCAATGGGTCCATATTCCAGTCCTGGTGAACTTGACAGCATGGTCTCCAGATCTGGACGAGCACTGCAAGGGGGAGGGCGTGACCCAGTACAAGGACCTCATGACAACAGCATTCCTGAAATACCATGACATGTTGGCTGCCAACTTCCAGAGCGACAGCCCAGCCCCCACACCTACCAGACGAAAACTGCTTGGGTTCCTGGATGGTGTTCTAGGAACTACAGGAACCGGATTAGCTATTTCAAATTGGATGGATACCCTACAACTGAAAAGGAATGAACTAAAACTTAAGGAGATGATATGCTATAGATAAACAACCCTTGTGCGGAATGGCAGAAACCAACAGTAAAGTGTGCGATGTAAGTCTGACACATGTACATAATAACTTCACCAGAGTAATCATCAAGGATAAAGATGTTTGCATAAGCCACCGTATGCATCTGTTTAATACTGATTTTGATTCAAGGTGTTATGATTTGTTGTATGTGTTCTGTCCTAAACCGACAAAGACTTATATTTTCAAATGACATTGTAAGGCAGTCCCCTTGGCTCGGGTAGTACCCAGTCTCAAATATCTCGCCCGCTGACTATTGTTATAGTTTATTATTTATCAGCATGGCACCCAGGTTGTGGTGGTGATAACATCCACAGGGAAAGCAGAGGCAATACCAGGCAGCGCTCAGAGTAAGACCTGTGGAATGAGGTGTTGCTCCAATGACGGGTAAGGTTCTCCGCGTGATAGGAGAGCAACCTAAGGCAGGACAGCACCACCACTGATGAAGGCTATGTACATGTGATGCTTTATTGCAATAAGCATCAAACGGGGGACTGTAAGAAATCTGTCTCTGATGCCAATATGTCTGCTGGCCACACATTCCCTTGATCTTATCATTATCACAATACAGTTGGTACAATCGTAGAATAGCGACCGGGAGTGAGAGATTGGGAACCATCCAAGTCGACAGACGTGCTAATTCAATCACAACAGGACAGCCAATACACTACAGCCTAATTGATAGGTGTTACAGAACTGACTATATCCTTCTTAGTATGTGTATTCAACACTCCTGATCAAAGCTTTGAAAACAAATAAGAAGCAGCCTCTGGAAAGGTTCGTGGTTCAGTCGGACTCTGCTGAATCCAAGGTGTCATTCGTGCGCTTTGTCACTGCCGGTATTGGAAATAAACTTTGTACATTTTCATCACGTTCGAGAGACATCCTTTTTTCCTTACAATATCAATACTTTTGAGTAACTTGGCATTTTTGTACGTTGAAAACGTGTTTTTTTACGAGATTCTGTTTACCACTGTGAATGACAGGACTTAAAAGGAAGTGGTTATATTTGCAGGCAAATAGACGGGGAAGTGAAAACCACACAAAATTTACAGTCACCATGTTGCTCTGTTTTTAGCCAAGCTGGGAAACTGTTTAACAGAAATATATATACAGTATTGTGCAAAAGTCTTAGACACCTTAGATTTTTAAATATAATATATAGTATATATTTGGCCTTAGATGTTTATTTTTTGGTTTCTGCATTAGTGTGTCAGTAGAAAAGAGCAAATTTGAGATTTCCAAACATGAATTGTCCAGATATGTTTTTTTTATTTTGTTAAATAAAGTAACAGACTACTTTTCAGATAAAAACTTGATCAAGGGTCTCTGGGATTACCTGGAGAGCCAGAAGCAAGCGAAACAGCCAAAATCTGCAGAAGAACTGTGGCAAGTTGTCCAAAATGCTTGGAACAACCTACCAGTCGATTTTTTTATAAAACTGCAGGACAGTGTACCTAAGAGAATTGATGTAGTTTTAAAGCGAAGGGTGGCCACACCAAACATTGATTTTATTTAGTTTTTAACAATTTACTGCTCCTTATATAATTTTTTTTATATTTATAACTGTCAGGAGGTAGCATGACAACTGTGCTGGATTCACTGGGGGATTGATTATTGGAGTCTGGGTGCACATGCAGATCGGGGCGTAAGCCGATTCGCCGGTCGCGGGAGTTGGGGGCGTGGCACAGGCAGGTGAGAGGGAGAACGCGAGAGACGCCAGGGGTGAATGTTGGGTTCCTCAGATGAGGATTTTTTCCTTTTTTAGCTTTAAGATAGTTTAGTTTATGTTGAGGTTGGGTTTGCTTTCCTTTTGTTATTGTTATTTCTGTTTCCTTTTTTGTTTGAGCTGTCTCCCGTCCTGGTGGTGGCTGGCTGGCGGTCCCGGATGCTGCACTGGTGCCACGAGGAGCGAGCTGCGCCCGGACCAAGTGGAAAACGTGGTGGGATTCTGGGAGGAGCGGCGCTGTGCAGAGCCGGACTGGTCCTGTGGCAAGGACACTGCGCTACTTTGGCAAGGACCAACGCCGTGAGGGGAGACTCTAGACAAGCCCTGACGAGGGCGGAGGAACAGCGAGTCTCCCACTCCGTGAGACTGAAAAGCACGGACCAGGACCGGAGCCAGCTCCAACTCGCTCTCCAGCTGCATGGTGCAGCAGGGACTCTGCGTGGCAAACAGTGAGACGGCAATAACGTGCAGCGGACAGCAGAGTGGTCCGGGGCGCCGCCCAGCAGCCCAGAGACTGACGTGGACAGTGGGAGACAGTGGACCTTTGGGGTTTGAGTTTTTTTTCTTTTTCTTTTTTTTTGTGTGGATGTAGAGTGGCTCAGCATCGAGGCGTGGGCCAACTACATCCTATCTTTAATTTTGATTATTATGTTGTCTGGTATGTGTGTGGGAGTGCGAGGTGTGAGTGTGCGTGAGACCCCGCCTGTGTTAGTGGCTCCCCCTGTGAGACGGCAGGGTGAGGTCTCCCCCCTCCGGAGGCAGGGTTGAGGCACAGGGGGGCCAGAGTGGGTACACTGTTTTTCTGCTGAGTGTGGGCACGTGTGAGGGGAAGCCCAGCGGCTTAAAGTGTGTGGCGTGTGAGGGGTGTCAGTCTTATCTGCGTCAGGGCTCCGTGGAAGGGAAGGGGAGGGCCAGAGTGGGAGAGTGCTAAAGGAAGCTGGGAGTAAGAAGGAAGGGTGGGGTTGGAGTAAATGGTAAATGGTAAATGGACTGCATTTAGTAAGTAAGATTGTGGCGTGCTCTGTTTTTATGAATTAACAATTAAAAGTTTCCCTTTTACCTGCCTTGTCCTGATCTCCTGGTGGTGGGTGGGTTCCTGGATAGGAAAAAAAAATTGTTAGAAATTGTTAGGTGGCGGGAGGCAGCACGGGCTGCTCCTGACCCCCGACATTGCAATGCCTAGCAGGCTGGCTTATTGGCCTGTGCCACCAGGCCACTGCACATGGTCCAAACTCTGCTGACTGGCTTTTCTTCAACGTGCCTAAATTCCCAAATTCCATTCTGCTTTTGAACTGTTCTCTAGTTTTTGGTTGCTGCATTCATTCAATTCAAGTCACTAACACTGGTATACCAAGCTGTGAATGGTACTGCCCCTCCCTAACTTCTGAAAATGGTTACCCTGTACACTCCAACCAGACCTCACTGTTCAGCATCCTCCCGCTAGCTGGCTGTCCCACCTCTTCGAGCGTTCTGCAGCTGCTCCTTACGGTCCCAGCACTTCTCTGTTCTGCTTTCCAGATGGTCGAATGACCTCGCCCAGTCAGTCGGAATGGCAGAATTAGGCTGTTTTCCAAAAGCATCTAAACCCTACTACTAGACTACTACTGTCTCTATTTTTCAAAATATTCTCTCCCTTTATATGGCAAGGTCTGCTCTTTGACAGTGGTGCTTGTATGACTGTTATTCTACCTATCTCTAGATCCCATGCTGTTTGCTTGCCCTGCAAAAAGCAATTCTGGCTAAACTGCAATAGCTAATTGTTAATCGTAAATCATTTAAAACCACCATTTACATATATACTCAGTCATACTACTTGATATGTTTTAACGTTTTTCAGTGTAAGTTCTCTGTGTACATAAAGGTGTGCTTGTCTCTGTTTTCATTTCCGTAATAAAGACCCAACTGATGTTTTATCTTTGTGTCACATTACAGAGCAGTTAGGACATAAACAAAGTTTGACTTTAAAGCAGCACTGAATGCCTTCTTATTTTTACTTGAGAAAATGTGGTTATGTATTCAAATCAAATCAATTTTATTTGTATAGCACTTTTTACAGAGAACTGCCACAAGGATGCTTTACAGAGGAGAACTGGGCACAAACCAGATCTGAACCGCAAAAGGCAAACAAGGTAAAAACTTTGCGTGGGGGGGGAACACTCAAACAGTGGCGAGAAAAAATTCCCAATTGGAAGAAATCTTCTGAGGAACCCGCCTATAGAGGAAGTAACATTGGCTGGCTCAGTGTAAAGTAGAGGTTGGATGGATGTAACAGAACTGTAATAAGGGATTTATCGCAGCAAATAATCAAATGTTGAGCAGGTTACAATTGATGTATTAAACTATAGCTGGTAAATATAAAGTCCAATGGAAGGGAAGTATAATATGCAGTCCAGAGAGGTGGGGTGATGGCTCTGAGGTAGAAGGGTGCATCAAGGCATGGGCATGAACTAGAGGAGGGACAGGGACAAGGCTGGAGTGACATTTAAGCATCTTGTAAATCAGGAAGTTTAAATTTCAGTCAGATGCTGTTCTGTGGCAAAGGCTTCAGACAGCTGTGACACAAGTTCTAAGAAAGAAGATGAGAGAATGGCTTTGTGTGGACTGAATAGACTTCTGCTGGGACTGCTCATCAACACAGCTCAGCTGTTCATAGGTAAGTGTGATTCAGAGATGATATTATCTATGTAGCTGCAGTTGTCATGGTTGTTGACATTTCTGTAGCTGTGGCAGATGCCCTTTTCAAGGTGGCATGTGGAATAGCATAACCGAGTAAGTTGCATTTATACACCAGGTACTACGAAAAAATTCTTATATAGCATAGAATATTACAAATCTTCTTAAAATAATTACTAGCTGCCAACCTACTGATGTAACTAGATACAAAAATAGTGATAGAAAAAATATCAGTCACTGAGCTTCAGTACTAGCATGGTCTCAGAACCTGAGATGATCTTAACTAAAAAATTCCTCAGGAAGTGATGGACGGGACATGAGGTTCTACTAAAATGACCAGGGATGAGAGTTCACCTCCGCAGAACAAAACTGAGAACTCCCTCTTCACTGAACCTTGGAGAGGGACAGACAGATGTTCAGTGTAAGAGAAGCACAGCACCGAAGCTGGTCCACATGAAATGTGTGGAGGAGCAACCAGAAAGCAGGTGGACAGAAAATATGTCCGCAAATTTCAGTTGCAGAAAACATTTGTGTATAAATGTAATGTGGTTTCTGACCTTCTTGTCAACCTCTTATGTTTCTGTTTTTTCATCACCTTTTAGTTAACTATCTGCTTTTCTCCTGCACGATCTTTGTTTCGGTTTTTGTGTGAGTGTGGTTTTTCCTCTAACTCTCTCTCCCCTCAGCTGATCACTCTCACCTGTTCTGGCCGCATTCTCACACAATGGTTAATCAGTCATTTCATTCACCTGTTCCCTGTTTGCATGTTCAAGCTCTGTTCATTATCTCATTTCACGCACCTGGTTTCCTTGGTATATATTCTCTGTCTCCCTGTTCTTCCGTGCCAGATTGTGGCTTCTGTTTACAGTGCCGTTCCAGCGTTTACGCTCTCCTTTGTTTGACTCGTGCTTAGATCTTGCCTGTTTTCCTGACCACCGATTTTTGCCTGCCGTCTTTGCTTTGCTGATTTCCTGTTCTGACCTCCGCTTGTTTACCGACTTTGATTTTGCCTTCCGATTTTGTACTTTTGCCCGGGGGATTTTTCTGGTTTTGATCATTGCACGAACTGACTACGAGACTGCTTGCTGTATTGCGTACTTCCGAATTAAACATCTCCTACAGGAGTTTCGCCACTCTGTTGTCCGAGTCTGCATTTGGGTCCACCACACCTCAACCCGTGACACACCTGAGTTTGTGACTGCTGTTTTCTCTATAGAAATACTGTTCATCTTCAATAGGTTTGAGCCCTTGAACTACTTTTAGCAAATTAACATTGAACACCCCCAGAGGGAAAAAGAATTGTTGAATGCACTAGAATATACAAATGTTGTGAAGAGAACTGACCACTCAACCACCTTCTCTTCTGATTTTGACTGTAGCTAATCAGGTGCAGTCATATATGCCGTCTGTGGCACTGAACAAAGAATAAAAACATGGTATGCAAGAAAAGTGTTTAACTTTACAACTTTACTGTTAAAAAAATTGTAAAATATAAATGGATCATTAAATATTGAGTAAAATTGTGATGTTAACCAATCACAGTTGAAGTGAGCAGTTACTAGGGTGTTTTATTTCATGTCCTGGAGAGCAGTTCTGTACATTAATATTTTCCTAACCTATTCTTAAACCTATTGTTCTGTGGAAAGAGCTTAGTTGGGAAATGATGCTGTACTTCATATTAATCCCTTTTCAGATATCGAATACTTCAATAGTCACCATAAAATCCCAAGTCAATAATACCTAATTTTGTGTCATTCATTTTTGTACACTTTCATAAAGAGATTCTTTTATTCTGAAGTGTGACTTTCTGTCTCATCAACCTCAATGTGTCAGTGACTAACCTAAGTTTCTGTAAATCTAAACAGAAAAGCAGTTTGTACATCATTTGTCACTTTAAAAAAGATTTATTGATTTGTTCAAAATTATCGTCTGAATATCTTGTAATTGGGATGGCAGGTATGCCATCCCGCCAAGTTACGCCTTGGCGGGGGCATGCCCCATACCTATACATCACCGAGAGTTTGGCACTTTTCAGGGTTCCCCACAGAAATAACCACAACAGCCACAGACATTCAGCCCTTAAAAACATTAAATTCTGTACATTCTGACCCCATTTCAACAGACAGATTTCATAAACAACTTCACATGCCCACACAATAAAGCCCCAAACTAAGGGGATTTTGCGTTGTCATCGTCGTCTTCTCATTCTTCTTCTCATTCTTCTCATTTTTATTTTTCCTGCCACCTATCCCACTAACAACATGTCTCCCCATTGGACATTTTACCAACATCAGCCAAATCCTCACCCTCACAACCCAATCAAAAACTTGCATACACACGCAAAATACCCATACCTTTTCACTCTGAAACATTTCCAGTTCAAACAGCTAATCTGCTTGTGGCCTAGTGGGTAAGGTTACAGTCTTGGGAACATGGGGTGTTAGGTTCAAACCCAGCTAGGGACATGTTTCTTTAACCTGCTTTTACCCTCACTAATAATTGTCTACTACTTCTCAATTATTGCTTTTGCACCATATCTACCCGCCGTTCACCGAACGTATACACTGCATTATGACGTACCGTCTGCACGTTCAGTTATTAACCGGCTACAATATTGCAAAGCCATATGGATTCAACGGGAGCTCTTCTGTGCTTACTGGCCTGTGTTCTTCTTTAAAACCATGGACAGGTTTGCTAATGATATTTCGCGCATTGAATAGCTATGTCATGGTGCTGCACTAACAAAGTCACAGACTGGTAAACCTCTGGTTGAAGGATTGAATCCCGCCTCGCCCTCAGGCAGATAATTTCCTCTTTTACACTAACGTTTTCTTACGCTTTTATATTTGCTTTACCAAAACTCACTCACGGCCACCCATATGCATTTCATGACCGCAAATGTATTCCTTTTATTAAAAAGTTACACTAGTTCACCACTCTGCCATTTCTACGAACTATATTTCTTCACTTGGCTACCGTACAAAACCTTCTTATCAGCAAACGCCACGTTTCTACATTCATGTTACCTCGTCCTGTTCTCTATCTAGCCACATACGAACAATTACTACGTATGTACGTTCTGCAACTCCACATTAAAACATTACATCTAAAATCATGACTCACTCATAAGTATAACTACTAGTACTGAACATGAGAAAAGCAAATCAGTGCAATAGATTTCACACGTTACTTAAACCTCCACTTTAACGGCTAATGCTTTATACCGACTGTTATATATACCATTCTATATTTATTTACTCCGCACTATAGTCTGTGGTCATGTCAACCTTCACCTACATGCCCATTCTGCTAAAAACATATTGTTTCAACTACGCAATTTCATCATTTCATCCAAATTTGTCTCACACTGTTGTTATTTTTTCATATGCGAAGCCTGCTGGGACATATGCGTCTGCTCCTATTCTCCATTATCAAGTTTTCCGGTTCTAGCTTAGCAAAACAGCGAACAGGATTCCCACCTGCAGATAAGCCTATCAAAATGCCTTATAAACCTTACAAACACTAAAAGTGAATCTCCACGAAATAACAGACAACGGAGTAGGACAGCAGGGTACACAAGTTGAGACCTAGGCAGCTCTAATTCTACGGGCTTGCTGATTCTTTTCTCAATCAAGGCTGGTTGGATGGCCGTGAAATCCGTGAGTACATATACTGGCCATATTTCACCTGCGTTTCTGTTGTGTTTACACTTACGCCACCGCACCCTTTGTCACAGCCACTGTTTTACATATATAGCAAACCGAAACTGCTAAACAGTACACGCTCATCAGACTGTACAAATTCACACAAGCATAGCCATAATCCACAACCGTTTCTTACGGGGTCACTTCGCATTTCTCACTCTCATAATAAAACGCTTTGCAAAAAGAAATGATATCTCATAAAAAACATGTTTTCAACGTACAAAAATGCCAAGTTACTCACACATACAAGACCAGTCCAGGCCTGCCATTAAAAGTATTGATATCAAAATGACGCCAAGTTACGGTACTACAAACAATATAGGCTATCTTGCCTCACCGAAATTAAATAAGATGTATTCCAAAGCAATGCTACCCATTATTTGCTCAATTCTTTCAAGTCACTTGGCCCTGTGTGTATAAGCATGCACTACATGGACAGGCCAAACATATGTGTGGATGGATTTCTCACAGTCAAGATTGATTGAATAGGCGTGTATATGTCCAATTTGTATTGGTATGTATGTATTTCGCTGCCCAGCCTTTCTGTTGCGTGAATGATAGTATGTTTCTTGGTATAAGTGTGTGTTCGTAAATGTGAATGTAACATGCATGAGGGAAATGTCCCCATGGGGATAAAGAAGTTCTCTATGTATGTATGTACAATATGTATTTTACATGCAGTATTTATTGTACGTAGCAAATATACAATAACTTGTACATGTACTCAAATTCAGTTCAGAAGCTAGTATAAACATGTTTTCTGGAGTAATATGCTTCCTGTAGTTAGTCAGCAGCAGTTTTGTACATTAATTTCAATGTGTTCCATGAGGCAATTTGAAATATTTGACTCTTTGATCTGACACAAAGTTTGCATGACATTGTAAAATGGTAAGATTACAAAACACAGGGCCAAGTGACTTGAAAGAATTGAGCAAATATTGGGTAGCATTGCTTTGGAATACATCTTATTTAATTTCGGTGAGGCAAGATAGCCTATATTGTTTGTAGTACTGTAACTTGGCGTCATTTTGATATCAATACTTTTGAGTAACTTTGCATTTTTGTACGTTGAAAACGTGTTTTTTATGAGATATCATTTCTTTTTGCAAAGCGTTTTATTATGAGAGTGAGAAATGCGAAGTGACCCTGTAAGAAACGGTTGTGGATTATGGCTATCCTTGTGTGAATTTGTACAGTCTGATGAGCGTGTACTGTTTAGCAGTTTCGGTTTGCTATATATGTAAAACAGTGGCTGTGACAAAGGGTGTGGTGGCGTAAGTGTAAACACAACAGAAACGCAGCTGAAATATGGCCAGTATGTGTACTCATGGATTTGACGGCCATCCAACCAGCCTTGATTGAGAAAAGAATCAGCAAGCCCGTAGAATTAGAGCTGCCTAGGTCGCAACTTGTGTACCCTGCTGTCCTACTCCGTTGTCTGTTATTTCGTGGAGATGCACTTTTAGTGTTTGTAAGGTTCATAAGGCATTTTGATAGGCTTATCTGCAGGTGGGAATCCTGTTCGCTGTTTTGCTAAGCTAGAACCGGAAAACTTGATAGTGGAGAATAGGAGCAGACGCATATGTCCCAGCAGGCTTCGCATATGAGAAAATAACAACAGTGTGAGAGAAATTTGGATGAAATGATGAAACTGCATAGTTGAAACAATATGTTTTTAGCAGAATGGGCATGTAGGTGAAGGTTGACATGACCACAGACTATAGTGCGGAGTAAATAAATATAGAATGGTATATATAACAGTCGGTATAAAGCATTAGCCGTTAAAGTGGAGGTTTAAGTAACGTGTGAAATCTATTGCACTGATTTGCTTTTCTCATGTTCAGTACTAGTAGTTATACTTATGAGTGAGTCATGATTTTAAATGTAATGTTTTAATGTGGAGTTGCAGAACGTACATACGTAGTAATTGTTCGTATGTGGCTAGATAGAGAACAGGACGAGGTAACATGAATGTAGAAACGTGGCGTTTGCTGATAAGAAGGTTTTGTACGGTAGCCAAGTGAAGAAATATAGTTCGTAGAAATGGCAGAGTGGTGAACTAGTGTAACTTTTTAATAAAAGGAATACATTTGCGGTCATGAAATGCATATGGGTGGCCGTGAGTGAGTTTTGGTAGAGCAAATATAAAAGCGTAAGAAAACGTTAGTGTAAAAGAGGAAATTATCTGCCTGAGGGCGAGGCGGGATTCAATCCTTCAACCAGAGGCTTACCAGTCTGTGACTTTGTTAGTGCAGCACCATGACATAGCTATGCAATGCGTGAAATATCATTAGCAAACCTGTCCATGGTTTTAAAGAAGAACACAGGCCAGTAAGCACAGAAGAGCTCCCGTTGAATCCATATGGCTTTGCAATATTGTAGCCGGTTAATAACTGAACGTGCAGACGGTACGTCATAATGCAGTGTATACGTTCGGTGAACGGCAGGTAGATATGGTGCAAAAGCAATAATTGAGAAGTAGTAGACAATTATTAGTGAGGGTAAAAGCAGGTTAAAGAAACATGTCCCTAGCTGGGCTTGAACCTACAACCACACATTCCCAAGACTGTAACCTTACCCACTAGGCCACAGGCAGATTAGCTGTTTGAATTGGAAATGTTTCAGAGTAAAAAGGTATGGGTATTTTGCGTGTGTATGTGAGTTTTTGATTTGGTCGTGAGGGTGAGGATCTGGCTGATGTCGGTAAAATGTCCAATGGGGAGACATGCTGTTAGTGGGATAGGCGGCGGCAGCAGGAGGAGGAGGAGGAGGAGGAGGAGGAAGAAGAAGAAGAAGAAGAAGAAGAAGAAGAAGAAGAAGAAGAAGAAGAAGAAGAAGAAGAAGAAGAAGAAGAAGAAGAAGAAGAAGAAGAAGAAGAAGAAGAAGAAGAAGAAGAAGAAGAAGAAGAAGAAGAAGAAGAAGAAGAAGAAGAAGAAGAAGAAGAAGAAGAAGAAGAAGAAGAAGAAGAAGAAGAAGAAGAAGAAGAAGAAGAAGAAGAAGAAGAAGAAGAAGAAGAAGACGCAAAATCCCCTTAGTTTGGGGCTTTATTGTGTGGACATGTGAAGTTGTTTATGAAATCTGTCTGTTGAAATGGGGTCAGAATGTACAGAATTTAATGTTTTTAAGGGCTGAATGTCTGTGGCTGTTGTGGTTATTTCTGTGGGGAACCCTGAAAAGTGCCAAACTCTCGGTGCTGTACAGGTATGGGGCATGCCCCCGCCAAGGCGTAACTTGGCGGGATGGCATACCTGCCATCCCAATATTTTCTTATTTTATTCCTACTACATGATCTCAAAGAGTAACACTTTATCTAGCGGAGCTAATGAGCGTCAAGTGTAACGTTAGATGAAACTAAATTGACTGGATGAAATACGTAACGTGACGCTTGTCCATAAGAATTCGGTGGTGAAAAAAACTACAATGCGCTTTCGTGCAGGTTACCCGCGCTAACTGTTGGTTGATTCACTTCTCCAACAGCAATCCTTCTCTCATGTTATCACGACAAAGCTAGATAACATGGCTTAAAATGATCCACGTTAGAAGTGTTTTTATCGGCGTTTTACTGTCTGGTTAGCTTGCTACGATGGCGTGTGACTAGATGACACACTCGCTTGCAATAACGCGTTGGCTATTGACACAGCATCATATAGTAGCTAATATCATTATCTCAGATAAAAAAACAAATGTGTGATGCATTCAATCACCATTTTATTTTGGCTGGTTATTTGTTTGAGAATACAGCGATGTCCTCTGGAAATGTAGATCCTATGCTGCTTATGTGCTCACTGCCACTTCATAAAGGCTTGCTAGCCAGCTAGCTTGCTATAGTGAACCAAATATGTTAGCTAGCTCGCTCGCTTGATAATGAGGATTGATAAACATAGTGGTCGTATAAACGCATTTAATTAAAAACTCTCACTAAATATACATACCTTTATCGAATCTGTGCGGACAAATCTTGCAGTGGAGAATATTGGATGAGGCACGAGTGACAAACGTCTTATTACAGAAGTAGCGCGTCAGCTGCTGCAGTTCACACTTGTATTAGAGCTCCCTCTACTGGATAATTCTAGTAAACAGCAATTACAACGTTCAAACAGGCAAGTACAGATAAATATCAGTTTTTTTGTTTATTATACTTATTTAAAAAGCGGGACACATCGGCTGCATAACAGCCGATCCCGACGTCGTCAAAAAAGTCAAATAATGGCCGATATATCGGCCAAACCGATATATCAGTCAGGCTCTAATTATAATACACTGAAAATATGTCATATAGCAATGTCAGTGTGAAAGCTACATCATTAAAAAGTCATCACAAACACCACGATGAAGGAAAATTAGTGTTTACATTATAGTGTCAATGCAAAAGTATTGAAGTGACTTGCTAAAAGTTCCCAAAGCACTTCAGCACTTAAATGCACGAGTCTGCAGTCATTTCCAAGCCTCCTACGTTAGGAAGTATCACGGTTTACTTGAGTTCTGCGAGGTTTTAATGATGGCATATTCAGTTTCGAGCACAGCACTTTCTTGATCTTGTTTCCTTTTTCCACCAGCAGAGGGATTGACCACAGCATAGGTAACGGTGTCCTCACTCTCTCCCTGCACACAAATAATATATTATAGCAGGTGTACTGCAAAACAACTGCACCGTAAAAACAGAATTTAGCTGAAACTTATATTCACTCACCTTGTTCTGATCGGTTACTGTGTGGCTCTGTGAAACATGATTATATGCCATCTTCCTTTGAACTACAAAATTAATGGGAGAAGTTAGTATTATAATGCAAAGCTAATCATGAGGCAGTTTAGGTCTAAAACTAGGACTGATTAAAATTGTGTCTTACCTGTTCTTCTCCTGCATATCATGATCAATATCACAATCAGGACAACAGCCACACATATAGCCACTCCAAAGCCAATCCAGACATCTCTCGTAATTTCATCTGAGAGACAGGGTACAGACAGATTTTGTGGTCAGTTTCTCCAGCTATTCATATGTTATCTACACCCACTTATCTTGGGCAAGGTTGCAGGGATGGTCAGTTTCCAATAATTTAAATGTTTTTTTGATCCGGTTTGACAACATACTATAGATTTATTATTATACTTTGCTTTGAAAAGCTGCAATGTCACATTAACCCTCCTTGTTCTCATCTATTGCGTGCCCTTTAATAAATTAATTATGCCTTTTAAATGATGTTAATGGATAGGAAAAATGGGAATGGAACTGACTTACCACTCATGCAAGAAACAATGAAAACTCACTACTACTATTGTTGGATGTTTGATTGATACAAAGAGAGGAAAAAATATATGGCATTAGTGTTCTCATTTGGCTTCATTCACGGAACGTGTACAATCACATTTGATCGCAAACTGCGCAAGAACGTTTCCATGAACAATTCAGCATTCATATTTTTTTTTCTTATCTATATTTCTTAATGACTGTTTCCGTATGCTAATCTCATGAACAGGATTGCGCATAAAATATACAGTCAGCATTCATCATCTCATACACTTGGGATATACACAAAAACAAAGGTATGCACATGTGTCATTAATCCCATATTGGTTTTTCTCTGGAACATTTTTATGAACAGAAGTAAGAATAATTTAAGAAAAGTTTTGTGAATGAGGCCCAATAACTTTAATAATGCATGTAAGAGTGAACCTCATATTGATGAAAATGTTATGAAGACGAAAACTGATGAAAAACATAGCTGACCCAATTTTTTAAAATTATGTTTGCAGCTAAAATATTCAATACACACAAAATAAATAATTTTGATTTAAAAGTCCATACTGTCCTGACGCTATTGTGAATGGAAGTAACTTCTGTTATCTTCTAACAAGAAGGAAAGCCAGTTCTTACCAGGGAAGCTTGTGGTGTAACTGTGTGAGGCCTTCAGCTTCCCCTCCACAGTTAGCTGGCATCTCCACTTCATGTTGCGGTCTGAGCGCTCAAGTGTCACAGTCAGACTGGAGGAGCATTCTGACTCTGACAGTTTGTACCTGTTTCCCTGCAGTGGGTCTCCTGTCTCACTAACCCAGCTCACTCTAACGCTTTTTCCACAAGGCTCAGAGCTGTGGAGTTTACAGACAAGAGTAACTGTACTACCAATCTTCAGTTCTGTCACTGGAGAGGACGCAGAGACTGAAAATGAAACATGAGATATAGTTACATGTCTGCACGTTCTCAGAAAATAAATGCATGAAGTTTATTTATACAAATAATTATTTTAGTAGGAAATGACACTATTTTAAAGTTAACTGCATAATCATTAGTTAACTGCATTCATGCATCATTCTGAGAGAATCTGACTAATTCCAAGTGGAAATACTTACTGTTGAGAAGAGACAAGTTAATAACAGAAGATTCTGAATAAGCGCCTGCTTTGGGATATAAAAGACAGTAGTACCGTCCAGTATCAGCCGTGGTAAGATCATTAATGTGCAAAGAACAATTAGTTCCCACTCTCAGCCTTCTAGCTATCTGTTGATTTTTTACTTTCACCGCTCCAAGAGTGACCAATTCAATAGTTTCTGATGATCCAGCACTGTTCCAGTTCCACGTAATTGAGGAACAGTCAGAAGAGCCATGATGGCTACATGGTAAACTGACAAGCTCTCCTGCACTGGAGTACACAGTACGTTCTGAACCACTGACACCTGGGTAAAATAAATAAAGCCCATTTAAAACAGAGCTCAGACATATTCATGTTACAAGATACAACATAATTTTGAACAAATCAATAAATCTGGTTAAAAGAGACAGATAACATATCAACTGTTTTTGTGTTTAGAAACAGTTTCGTTTTACAGAACCAGTTTAGTCACTGACACAGTGAGGTTGATGAGGACGCAAAAAAAGAACACGTCAGAATAAACGGGCATCTTTTATCAAAGTGTACAACAACGTATTGCTCCATTGCACATTTGTGTTTTTGATGATATGCAAAAACAAGAAAACAAATTAGAAAGAGTTATTTGGACTTTTTGAGTGAAATCTTTGACACTGACCAAGTTTTGACTGAGCTATACCAAAATATAATGTGCAACAGGGTCAGTTAAATCCTGGGTAATATTAGCCAGCTACAATGTGCCAAACTATGCAATGAAAGTGGATGGGAGAGTGGCACGCACAGTAAGAAATGCAGCATTTGTGAGAACTGAAACAGTGTTGTTGTGTTCTTGTGGTATTTTAATATTTAATATTTTGCATTATGATTATTTTTAAAGGCCTGTAAACAGTAATAAAGTAAACTTGAAATTGTTAAATCTGTCTGTCCTCCAAAAATATTAAAAATGAAACCATCTCCCCATACATTCCTTTACATGGTTCTTGTCTTATTCTATTCTCAAATGCCTGGCTTTCTCTCTCTCACCTGTGAAGAGGAGGATGATATTGAAGAGTAGCCATGGCAGGAGTCCGGTCAGTATGTGCACAGGCATTCTTACTTGCTGTCTTCTCTCTTGTCTCAATTCTCGAACTGTATCAGCGGTGCAGTTCAGTGTCAGCGCATGAAAGAGGAAGGTCATTTCCTCAGTGACGCAATATGCCTTGAGAGATTTTTTTTTTCTTTTCTTTAAATTTTGTTTTTTTTGTAACCTGATGACCCACCACACTTTAAGTATGAAAAATGTCTCTAGTTTCAGTTATGGATAATGCAAACCAAGTCGGCTAAGCTAAATGTTAGTCTTCTGATCCATCCATTTTGATGAAAATGATTTCTTTTCTACATACTATACTGTTGCACTTGATTTCCTCTTTCAGTACAAAATGAAGGATGGGTCAGACAGTGGAACACAACTTTACAAGTTATTTTAATACATTGCAGTTCAAATCCACATTGTGTTTGTTACCAAATTTGTGGTAAGATAGGATGGGATGAGGGTGTCGATAAATTATAGTCGTTTAATGTTGTTTTACTGCACACACTGATCTCACCAGAACTAATGCTTGGCATCACTGGCATCTCTTTTGGATCATAGGTATTTTTTTCTGCTGGGGTATTCTCTGATGTTCCTTGATGTATGAATTCAGAATACTTTAATCCCAAATACAAATTACCTTCACCATCAAGTGCATGAGAACACATCCGGAAAATTTCAGAGCATGCTTAGTGTTATGAACCAGAATTATGAGACAGATTATGCAGTATGGTGGCCACAAACCTGCCATTTTAAGTATGTAATGTATTTCGGAAGATGGCCTGAGATTTGATTTGGAAGATTGAACACTGGTGTACAGAGGTCCAGTCCTGTGCTTGTCTGCCTAAATTGAGTGATCTCACTGAAGATTCTTTGAGCATCAATCTGTTGTTTTTAGTTGTTTTACAAACAAGGTGTAACAGTGTCCTTATGCTCACTAGATGGCCAGCTGCAATATGAGTAGGTGCTAGTTAGTGCAGAACAGCAAACCAGAGCATTCACATGCAGTGACCGGGTGACAGAAACATAAGCTCAGCTCTTCTGACAGCTCTGTGGTCCTGATCCAACCTTCCCACATGTTTTACTATAGGATTGACCAAAAAGGTGAGTTCTGCAATGGGAGATTATTCCATGAAACAGGAATTTGGTAGAAGATTATTTTAATTTTAGTTATTGTTCAAACTTTTAAATAGAGAATGTCTTTACGCAAAATAATACTTCTTCTTTATTCAGAAGAACAGATATGCAAATGAGTGTATTCTGACATGATCTTTCCATTGTGAGTCATTTTTTTTTCTTTTTTCTGTTTACCACTGTGAATGACAGAACTTAAAAGGAAGTGGTTATATTTGTTGACAAATAGAAGGGGAAGTGAAAATCACACACAATCTACGTCACCATGTTGCGCTGTTTTCAGCCATGCTGGGAAACTATTAAATAGCCAACTGCTGAGTAAATGAACGCTATATGATACATTTCTCTTGTGCATTTCTGCCTGTTCAATAAATAAATATATGTATAATATAAAGACATATAATATAAAAATCTCCCTTCCCTCTTGTAAGATGTGAATTTCTTATACTGATTTTTCCACTCCTCTCTTTACAGTGATATAAAAAATAAGAGTAATAATAATATTTTCACATGTCCTGCGAGATGGGAGAATGGGAGAACAAAATCATAATGCATGTAAAATTTTAATTATTTATTGTGCATGATTAAAATAAGAAGGATAAATATTTATTTGATATATTTTACAGATGTAGCTAGATTCAAATGCCTTATCACATTTTCTCCCTTAAGTTATTCCGTACAAGTTGGACATGTATCCCTGAAATTGCAGTCTAGATGTTCACCCTCCCAACCCGAAACTCAACCTGAGGAAGAACTGTTGGTCCGTCAGGCAAAGGGTCCCCCACATTTCAGTCAATGTTTAAGGTTCCGCAATGTCTCTTTGCTGCTCAGCTAATAACCTCTCTGTGACCCTGCATGGCCAACTGAGCTTTTCTGGACCTTTTGCACCGACAGGTTATCTCATCATGCCCCTTGCTGTCCCAAGAGGTTACAGAGCTGCTCATCCACACTCTCAAAATTTCTCATCTGGAGTGTTTCAATGCCTAGCAGGCTGGCTTATTGGCCTGTGCCATCAGGCCACTGCACGTGGTACAGAACTCTGCTGACTGGCTGCTCTTCAACGTGCCTAAATTCCCAAATTCCATTCTGCTTTTGGGGATAAACACTCAAACAGTGGCGAGAAAAAAATTCCCGATGGGAAGTAATCTTCGGAGGAACCCGCCTATAGAGGAAGCTCATCCTCCATTGGCTGGCTCAGTGTAGAGGTTGGATGGATGTAACAGAACTGTAATAAGGGATTTATCACAGCAAATAATCAAATGTTGAGCAGGTTACAATTTATGTATTAAACTATAGCTGGTAAAGTATAAAGTCCAATGGAAGGGAAGTATAATATGCAGTTCAGAGAGGTGGGGTGATGGCTCTGAGGTAGAAGGGTGCGTCAAGGCATGGGCTCGAACCAGAGGAGAGACAGGGACAATGCTGGAGTGACAGGAAGTTTAAATTTCAGTCAGATGCTGTTCTGTGGCAAAGGCTTCAGACAGTTGTGGCACAAGTTCTAAGAAAGAAGTGGAAAGAATGGCTTTGCGTAGACTGAATAGACTTCTGCTGGGACTGCTCATCAACACAGCTGAACTATTCACATGTAAGAGTATGATACAGAGAAGATATTAACCTAGTATCTGTAGTTGTCATGGTTGTTATACTATTTCTGTAACTGTGGCAGATGCCCTTTTCAAGGTGGCATGTGGAATAGCATAACTAAGTTGTATTTATACACCTCTGAATTTATAAACCAGGTTCTACCAAAAAGATCAGTCACTGAGCTTCAGTACTAGCATGGTCTCAGAGCATATCAGAACCTTAAATGATCTTAACTAAAAGGTTCCTCAAGAAATTATGGACGGGGCTTGAGATTCTACTAAAATGGTCAGGGATGAGAGTTTTACTCTGCAGGACAAAACTGAAAACTCCCTCTTCACTGAACCTTGGAGAGGGACAGACAGATGTCCAGTGTTCGAGAAGCACAGCACCGAAGCCAGTCTACATGAAATGTGTGGAGGAGCAACCAGAAAGCAGTGGACAGAAAAGATGGCTGCAAATTTCAGTTGCAGAAAACATTTGTGAATAAATGTAATGTGGTTTTCTACCCCCTTGTCAATCTCTGAGCTTGTGACTGCTGTTGTCTCTATTGAAAAACAGTTCATCTTCGACAGGTTTGAGCCCTTGAACTACTTTGAGCGCTTAAACTATTTATAGAAACTTTACATTTAAGACTCCCAGAGGGGAAACAAATTATTTGAATTCAGTAGAATATGCAAATGTTGTGAATAGAATTGACCACTCGGTACACCTTATCTTCTGATTTTGACTGTAGCTAATCAGGTGCAGTCATATATATGCCGTCTATGGCACTGAACAAAGAGTAAAAACACGGAATGCAAGAAAAGTGCTGAAATGTATAACTGCACTGTTAAATAAATTGTAAAATATAAATGGATCATTATATATTGAGTAAACCCGTGATGTCAATCAAACACAGTTGGTCTTAAATAGTTACTAGGGTGTCTATTTCATGTCCTGACAAGCAATTATGTGCATTAATATTGTCTTAGTCATTAAAAATTTAGAAATGAACTATGGCCTATTGTTTTATGGAAAGTTCTTGAATGGGAAATGATGCTGTACTTCATAATATTAATCCCTTTTCAGAAACTTACAGTAATACTTCAATAGTCACCATAAAATGAAGTCTGCTCTTCTGCCTCCTCATCACCTTCACTGTATCAGCGACTAAACTATGTTTCTTAAATCTAAACAGAAAAGTAGTTGGTACGTTATCTGTCTCTTTAAACCAGATTTATTGATTTGTTCAAAATTATGTTATCTTCTAAACTGAATATCTCTGAGCTCTGATTTAAATGGGCCTTATTCATTTTCCCCAGGTACCAGTGGTTCAGAACCTACAGTGTACTCCAGTGTGGGAGAGCTTGTCAGTTTTACCATTCAACTATCATGGTTCTTTTAACAGTTCATCAACTACGTGGGCAGGGAGAAATGGACAATCAAGAAGCTATATTGAATTGGTAATTCATGGAAAGGTCAGAGATGAAAATCAAGAGAAATCTGGAAAGCTGAGAGTGGGACCTAATTGTTCTTTACACATGAATAATCTTACCACTGCTGATGCTGGACAGTACTACTGTCGACTGTATCACAATAAGAACGATTATGAAGATGCTTCTGTTATTAACTTGTCTCTTCTCAACAGTAAGTATTTACATTTGGAATTAATCAGATTCTCTCAGAATGATGCATGAATGCAGTTAACTAATGATATGCAGTTAACTTTAAAATGGGGTCATTTCCTACTAAAATAATTATTTGTGTAAATCAGCTTCATAACTCTATTTTCGGGAGTAGACATGTAACAATATCTCATGTTTCATTTTCAGTCTTTGCATCTTCTCCAGTGACAGAGCTGAAGATTGGTAGTACAGTTACTCTTGTCTGTGAACTTCACAGCCCTGGGTCTTGTGGAAAAAGCATTAGAGTGAGCTGGGTTAGTGAGACAGGAGACCCACTGCAGGGAAACAGGTACAAACTGTCAGAGTCAGAATGCTCCTCCAGTCTGACTGTGACACTTGAGCGCTCAGACCGCAATATGAAATGGAGATGCCAGCTAACTGTGGAGGGGAAGCTGAAGGCCTCACACAGTTACACCACAAGCTTCCCTGGTAAGAGCTGGCTTTCCTTTTAGTTAGAAGACAACAGAATTTACTTGCCATTCAGTATCAGGCCAGTATGGACTTTCAAATCAAAATTATTTATTTAGTGTGCATTGAATATTTTAGCTGCAAACATAATTTATGGTTAAATTTAAGTTGTGAAAGGTTAAAAATGAAGAATTTGTTCTACACAGATACACTTACTTCCACGTGGAAGCCTAAATTGCATAGTTTAATCTTTAAAGTTTAAACTAAGAGTGCTAAAACCCTGATGCACAATCTTTATATTCCATTTATGGCTGATAGGCAGCACTTTGTTTCAGTAATACCTTATCTGATATTTTCAGTATCAGCTTTACAGTTCTTTATAGCTACAGTTGTTGACAGTTTTTTCATGGACTTCTGAACTGCTCTGTGTTCTAAAAGATTTAAAATTCCCTAGAGGTCTTTCAACAAAAAATGAAGTTGAATTCTTACTTTAATCTTTCCTATCAATATTCCTAGTTCCACACTTCTTTCCATCACTTTGGTAAATAAAAGTGAATACTCATCTCATCTGTCCATAAGACTTTGTTCCAGAACTCAGTTTTTTCATGTACTTTTTAGCAAACGATAACTTGGATCTTCTGTTCCTGAGGCTTAGCAGTGTGAGGCTTTTGCATGTTGTGGTGATGCTCTGTGGTTATGCTATTTGTAACCTTCTCTTTATGGTATTCTTTTTGACACATCTCTGCCAGCATCCTGCACAGTGTTTTGATCTGTTTAACAGATAACAAGGGATTTTTTTCTGCACAATTGAAAGTATACTTTAGTCATCTACTTCAGTGATCTTCTGTAGCCCATCATTGCTATTCATGAGCTCACTGGTGTGTTGTTGCTCCTTAACAGTGTATCAAACAATTGACTTTGGCACACCCAATGTTTTGGCTGTGTCTCTGTTCATTTATTCAGATTTTTCAGCTCATGATGGCCTGCTTTACTGGCATTGACACTTATTTGGTCATCATGTTGAGAGACAACAGCAACTGACCCCAACTGCAAAGTCCACACCTAGAATCAATTCTATACCTTTTGTTAGCATTCTTGTGCATGAAACTGTGCAATGATACACAGCTGGCCAAGAAACAGCTGACAATAATTGTCCAATTACTTGTAGTGCAGGAGTATGTATAAAAAGGGCTGTAATTCCTACATGGATTGACAGACATGGAAGAAAATACCCTCAAATGAAAGCTGACAATCTGCTCTTTATCCTTCCTCACATCATTGGTTTATTTCAAATCCAAAGTGCTGGAGTACAAGCAATCCAACAAAAGTTGTGTCACTGTTCAAATACTTAGGGACTGCACTTGATACGTTGATACATAATCAAAGCTACGGATTGTGCAATGCCAGTGTGTAAAGCATGGTGTTGCATGGAGTCAGGAAAAGAGGGTGTTGCATGTCACGTAAAAGCAAAAGAACAAACAACAGAAGGCAAAAGTGTATGTGAGACCAGTAAACTTGAGTACAGGACAGAGGAGGAGCCTTAATAGCAGCTCTCAGTCCTCTTCAGCTGCGAGCACAAATGAGGAACGGCAGGAAGTAACACTTGCGTGGTTGGTAAGTGCATAGGTTCCATAGATCTTGTTGACTTGAACACAATACTGAACCTAAATTGCATCAGTAAATATGCATCAGGAGAAGTTACAAAGCTATTCTATTAGAATTGCCCTCTATTCAGGTATGGATGAATAAATACTGTCTATGACACACAATAAAGTTAATATAGGAATAGTTTGCTTTGTATTGTACAGTTTCATAAAAGGAGCTGAATGTTAACAAAGCAAACTTATCATCATCAACACAAAGCTGTCAACTACAATTTGCATCTCAATGTTCTTACCACTATCGCAAATGATTAGGATTGTTAATATTTTAAGTTCATTTAGGAATTGCAGTGATTTTTACATTTTACTCCATGCCCTCAGATGTGAACGCCTGTCTGCCAGTTTGTCCGATATTTTCGTAGATGGCACGTACCGAGAGTTGCCGGTCCGACTGGTTGTCTTCTTCCTTCTCCTAGCCATCCCCCCGATTATTGGAACCATCTTTTACATAAGGAGGAGGAAACAAGCACAGACAGGTGACACAATGAGGAGCAGGTGTTTCCATAAATGGCAGACTACAATATTTGTGTAATGAGAAACACTTATAATACACTGAAGCAATTATAATACACTGAAAATATGTCATATAACAATGTCAGTGTGAAAGCTACATCATTAAATAGTCATCACAAACACCACGATAAAGGAAGATCAGTGTTTACATTATAGTGTCAATGCAAAAGTATTGAAGTGACTTGCTAAAAGTTCCCAAAGCACTTCAGCACTTAAATGCACGAGCCTGCAGTAATTTCCAAGCTTTCTACGTTAGGAAGTATCACAGATTATTTGAGTTCTGCAAGGTTTTAATGGTGGCATATTCAGTTTCGAGCACAGCACTTTCTTGGTCTTGTTTCCTTTTTCCACCGGCAGAGGGATTGACCACAGCATAGGTAACGGTGTCCTCACTCTCTCCCTGCACACAAATAATATATTATAGCAGGTGTACTGCAAAACAACTGCGCTGTAAAAACAGATTTTAGCTGACTTGTTCTGATCGGTAACTGTGTGGCTCTGTGAAACATGATTATATGCCATCTTCCTTTGAACTAAAAAATGAATGCGAAAAGTTTGTATTATAATGCAAAGCTAATCATGAGGCAGTTTAGGTCTAGAACTAGGACTGATTAAAATAGTGCCTTACCTGTTCTTCTCTTGCATATCATGATCAATACTACAATCAGGACAACAGCTACACATATAGCCACTCCAGAGCCAATCCAGACATCTCTCATATTTTCATCTGAGACAGGGCACAGACAGATTTTGTGGTCAGTTTCTCCAGCTATCCATATGTTATCTACACCCACTTATCTTGGGCAAGGTTGCAGGGGTGGTCAGTTAACAATAATTCAAATGTTTTTTGATCCAGTTTGACAACATACAATAGATTTATCATTTGCTTTGAAAAGCTGCAATGTCACATTAACCCTCCTCGTTCTCGTCTATTGCATGCCCTATAATAATTTTATTATGACTTTTATAAATGATGTTAATGGATAAAAAGGGGAATGGAACCACTCGTGCAAAAAACAATGAAAACTCACTACTACTGTCATTGGCTGTTTGACTGATACAAAGAGAGGAAAAAACATATGGCACTGGTATTCTCATTGGGCCTCATTCACAAAACATTTGTACTATCACATTTGATCACAAGCTGTGTGATAGAACACTTCCATAAACATTTCAGCATTCATCATTTTTTTTTCTTATCTGTATTTGTTAATGGCTGTTTCCTTATGCTAATCACATGAACAGGATTGCGCATAAAATTTACAGTCAGCATTCATCATCTCATACACCTGGGATATGCACAAAAACAAAGGTATGCACATGTGTCATAAATCCCATATTGGTTTTTCTCAGAAACATTTTAAAGAACAAAAGTAAGAATAATTTAAGAAAAGCTTTGTGAATGAGGCCCAATAACTTTAATAATGCATGTAAGAGTGAACCTCATATTGATGAAAATGTTATGAAGATGAAAACTGATGAAAAACATAGCTGACCCAATTTTTTTAAATTATGTTTGCAGCTAACATATTCAATGCACACAAAATAAATAATTTTGATTTAAAAGTACATACTGTCCTTATACTATTATGAATGGCAAGTGACTTCTGTTATCTTCTAGCAAGAAGGAAAGCCGGCTATTACCAGGGAAGCTGGTGGTGTAACTGTGTGAGGCCTTCTGCTTCCCCTCCACAGTGAGCTGGCATCTCTACTTAATGTTGCGGTCTGAGTGCTCAAGTGTCACAGTCAGACTTGAGGAGCATTCTGACTCTGACAGTTTGTGCCTGTTTCCCTGCAGTGGGTCTCCTGTCTCACTAACCCAACTGACTCTAACGCTTTTTCCACAAGACCCAGGGATGTGCAGTTCACAGACAAGAGTAACTGTACTACCAATCTTCAGTTCTGTCAGTGGAGAGGACGCAATGACTGAAAATGCAACATGTGATATGTAAGGGAAAAATGAGAAATTACTGTTTACTCGCTTTTATATAACCTTAAGAAAGAAGAAGAGGATTTTCAAACCAGTAAACTGGGCGGACACCAGAGTGACGGTGGCGACCAAGGGGGGACAGGAAGAGTCGGATGAGGAGGAAGAGCCCGAAGGACAAGTCCTCCTCGACACTTACCCCCGATCCAGTGTCCAAACCCACAGGCGGATGTGGAAGGGTAGGCCTCAATCGTTTACGTCCACCGTCCTTTTAAAGTGTCAGAGATGAAAGCCTTGATCAACGACCTGCCAAATCCCGAAACGGTGGGAGGAGAGAGGTACTGTGACGCCATTCAATCCATGGTGTTACATGTCTACTGCACATGCTCAGAAAATAGACTTTTGAAGGTGATTTACACAAACAATTATTTTAGTAGGAAACGACACTATTTCATAGTTATGCGTAATTATTAGTCAACTGCATTCATGCATTATTCTGAGGGAATCTGACCAATTTCAAATGGAAATACTTACTGTTGAGAAGAGACAAGAAAATAGTAGGAACATCCGAATAATTCTGTTTATCGCAATACAGTGGACAGTAGTACTGTCCAGCATCAGCTGTGATAAGATTGTTAATGTGCAAAGAACAGTCAGTTCCCACTCTCAGCTTTCCAGAATTCTCTTGATTTTAATTTCTGACCTCTCCAAGAGTGACCAATTCATTAGCGTTTGGTGATCGTCCATTGCACCCGGCCCACATAATTGAGGAACAATTAAAAGAGCCATGATGGTTACATGGTAAACTGACAAGCTCTCCCGCACTGGAGTACACTGTAGGTTCCGATCCAATGACACCTGGGGAAAATAAATAAAGCCCATTTAAAACAGAGCTCAGTGATATTCAGGTTACAAGATACAACATAATTTTGAACAAATCAATAAATCTGGTTTAAAGAGACATATAACATACCAATTGTTTTTGTGCTTAGAAACAGTTTAGTTTTACAGAAACAGTTTAGTCGCTGACACAGTGAGGTTGATGAGGAGGCAGAAAAGCACACTTCAGACTTACTCAGTGACGCAATATGCCTTGAGTGATTTTTTTCTTTTCTTTAAAAAAAAATTGCTTTTGTGACTTGTGACCACACTTTAAATATGAAAAAATGGCTTTAGTTTCAGTTAAGGTTAATGCAAACCAAGTCAGCTAAGCTAAATGTTAGTCTTCTGATCCATCCATTTTGATGAAAATGATTTATTTTGTACATACTATACTGTTGCACTTGTTTTCCTCTTCCAGTACAACATGAAGGATGGGTCAGACAGGGGAACATAACTTTGAAAACTATTGTAATACACTATAAGTAATTGCTTATGGACATGAATATTCATTCGTTCACATTTGCCAGCCTTGTCCTCTGCAGTTCAAATCCACATTGTGTTTGCTACCAAAACTGTGTAAAGATAGGATGAGGTGAGAGTGTCAGTTAATCATAGTCATTTAATGTTGTGTTACTGCACATACAAAACTACTGCTTGACATCTGATGTTCCTTGATGTATGAATTCAGAATGCTATAATCCCAAATACAAATTACCTTCATTTATGCCTTTTAAGTATGTATTTCGAAAGACGGCCTGAGTTTTCATTCGGAAGAGTGAACACTGGTGTACGGAGGTTCAGTTCTTTGTGCTTGTCTGCCTAAATTGAGCGATCTCACTGAAGATTTTTTGAGCAATCTGTTGTTTTTAGCTGTTTTACAAACAAGGTGTAACAGGGTTTGTATGCTCACTAGATGGCCAGCTGCAATATGAGTAGGTGCTAGTTAGTACAGTATACAACTAGAAGATAAAATACGAATTCCAAACAAAGATTTCTATATTAAGAAAAGCAAGTCAGTACATTTAGGTCCGCAGATGGTTTGAAAGAATAAGATACTTATGATGTTAAATTTTTTATATGTAAAGACTTGAGTGTAATTTGGAAAAGCTGTCAGGCGGTATGCTATGACAATATATCTAAAGTATTAGAAAAAAGGGGTATACACATCCATGACAGAGATGCTGGACTGACAGCACCCCAACACAGCACAGAACTGCAAACCAGAGCATTCACATGCAGTGACCGGGTGACAGAAACATAAGCTCAGCTCTTCTGACAGCTCTATGGTCCTGATCCAACCTTCCCACGTTTTACTATGGGATTGACTAAAAAGGTGAGTTTTGCAATGGAAGATTATTCCATAAAACAGAAATTCTGTGGAAGATTATTTTACTTTTAGTTATTTTTGGAACTTTCAAATAGAGTATGTCTTTACGCAAAATAATACTGTTTCTTTCTTCAGAAGAACAGATATGCATATGAACATGTTCTGACATGATCTTTTCGTTGTGGGTATTTTTTTTTTTTTTCTTATTTCGGCTTACCACTGTGAAAAACAGGACTTAAAAGGAAGTTGTTATATTTTCAGGCAAATAGACGGGGAAGTGAAACCTGCAGAAGAACTGTGGCAAGTTGTCCAAAATGCTTGGAACAACCTACCAGCCGATTTTCTTATGAAACTGCAGGACAGTGTACCTAAGAGAATTGATGTAGTTTTGAAGGCGAAGGGTGGTCACACCAAACATTGATTTTATTTAGTTTTTAACAATTTACTGCTCTTTATATTATTTTTTTGATATTTATAACTGTCAGGAGGTAGCCTGACAGCTGTGCTGGATTCACTGGGGGATTGATTATTGGAGTCTGGGTGCACATGCAGATCGGGGCGTAAGCCATTTTGCCAGTCGCGGGAGTTGGGGGCGTGGCGCAGGCAGGTGAGAGGGAGAACGCGAGAGACGCCAGGGGTGAATGTTGGGTTCCTCAATGAGGATTTTTTCCTTTTTTAGTTTTAAGTTAGTTTAGTTTTTGTTGAGGGTGGGTTTTCTTTCCTTTTGTTATTGTTATTTTCGTTTTTCTTTTTTGTTTGAGCTGTCTCCTGTCCTGGTGGTGGCTGGCTGGCGGTCCCGGATTCTGCACTGGTGCCACGAGGACCGAGCTGAGCCCGGACCAAGTGAAAAACGTGGTGGGATTCTGGGAGGAGCGGCGCTGTGCAGAGCCGGACTGGTCCTGTGGCAAGGACACTGCGCTACTTCGGCAAGGACCAACGCCGCGAGGGGAGACTCTAGACAAGCCCTGACGAGGGCGGAGGAACAGCGAGTCTCCCACTCTGTGAGACTGAAAAGCACGGACCAGGACCGGAGCCGGCGCCGACTCGCTCTCCTGCTGCAGGGCGCAGCAGGGACTCTGCGTAGCAAACAGTGAGACGGCAATAACGTGCAGCGGACGGCAGAGTGGTCCGGGGCACCACCCAGCAGCCCAGAGACTGACGTGGACAGTGGGAGACAGTGGACCTTTGGGGTTTGAGTTTGTTTTTTTTTGTTTTTTTTTGTGGATATAGAGTGGCCCAGCATCGAGGTGTGGGCCAACTACATCCTGTCTTTAATTTTGATTATTATGTTGTCTGTGGTGTGTGTGTGTGTGGGGGTGCGAGGTGTGTGTGCATGAGACCCCGTCAGTGTTAGTGGCTCCCCCTGTGAGACTGCAGGGTGAGGTCTCCCCCCTCCGGAGGCAGGGCTGTGGCGTAGGGGGGCCAGAGTGGGTACACTGTTTTTCTGCAGTGCTGGCTTATTGGCCTGTGCCATCAGGCCACTGCACATGGTCCAAAACTCTGCTGACTGGCTGCTCTTCAACGTGCCTAAATTCCCAAATTCCATTCTGCTTTTGAACTGTTCTCTAGTTTTTGGTTGCTGCATTCATTCAATTCAAGTCACTAACACTGGTACACCAAGCTGTGAATGGTACTGCCCCTCCCTAACTTCTGAAAATGGTTACCCTGTACACTCCAACCAGACCTCACTGTTCAGCATCCTCCCGCTAGCTGGCTGTCCCACCTCTTTGAGCGTTCTGCAGTTACTCCTTACGGTCCCAGCACTTCTCTGTTCTGGTTTCCACATGGTCGAATGACCAGTCAGTCAGAATGGCAGAATTAGGCTGTTTTCGAAAAGCATCTAAACCCCACCCTATTTAGACTACGACTGCCTCTATTTTCAAAAATATTTTCCTCCTTTATATGGCAAGGTCTGCTCTTTGACAGTGGTGCTTGTATGACTGTTATTTTACCTATCTCTAGATCCAGTGCTGTTTGCTTGCCCTGCAAAAAGCAATTTTGGCTGAATTGCAATAGCTAATTTTTAATTGTAAATCATTTAAAGCTTCCATTTACATATATACTCAGTCATACTACTGGATATGTTTTAAAGTTTTTCAGTGTAAGTTCTCGGTGTACATAAAGGTGTGCTTGTCTCTGTTTTCATTTCCATAATAAAGATCCAACTGATGTTTTACCTTTGTGTCACACTACAGAGCAGTTAGGACATAATCAAAGTTTGACTTTAAAGCAGCACTGAAGGCCTTCTTATTTTTACTTGAGAAAATGTGGTTATGTATTCAAATCAAATCAATTTTATTTGTATAGCACTTTTTACAGAGAACTGCCAAAAGGCCCTTCACAGAGGAGAACTGGGCACAAACCAGATCTGAACCCCAAAAGGCAAACAAGGTAAAAACTTTGCGGGGGGGGGGGGGGGGGGCGGACACTCAAACAGTGGCGAGAAAAAAATTTCCGATGGGAAGCAATCTTCGGAGGAACCCGACTATAGATCACTCAAGTCATATTGCGTCACTGAGGAAATGACCTCCTCTTTCATGCGCTGACACTGAACTGCACCGCTGATACAGTTTGAGAATTTAGAGAGGACAGCAAGTGAGAATGCCTGTGCACAGACTGACTGGACTTCTGCCATGGCTACTCTTCAACATCATACTCCTCTTCACAGGTGAGAGAGAGAGAGAGAGAGAGAGAGAGAGAGAGAGAGAGAGAGAGAGAGAGAGAGAGAGAGAGAGAGAGAGAGAGAGAGAGAGAGAGAGCCAGGCATTTTAGAATAGAATAAGACAATAACCATGTAAAGGAATTTATGGGGAGATGGTTTCATTTTTAATATTGTTGGAGGACAGACAGATTTAACAATTTCAAGTTTACTTTATTACTGGTTACAGGCCTTTAAAAATAATCATAATGCAAAATATTAAATATTAAAATACCACAAGAACACAACAACACTGTTTCAGTTCTCACAAATGCTGCGTTTCTTACTGTGCGTGCCACTCTCCCATCCACTTTCATTGCCTGGTTTGGCACATTGTAGCTGGCTAACATTACCCAGGATTTAACTGACCCTGCCGCACATTATATTTTGGTATAGCTCAGTCAAAACTTGGTCAGTGTCAAAGATTTCACTCAAAAAGTCCAAATAGCTATTTCTAGTTTGTTTTCTTGTTTTTGCATATCATCAAAAACACAAATGTGCAATGGTTGAAAAATGGAGCAATACGTTGTTGTACACTTTGATAAAAGATATCCTTTCATTCTTCTTTTATGCTTTTCTGCCTCCTCATCAACCTCACTGTGTCAGCTACTAAACTGTTTCTGTAAAATTAAACTGTTTCAAAACACAAAAACAGTAGGTATGTTATCTGTTTCTTTAAACCAGATTTATTGATTTGTTCAAAATGATGTTGTATCTTGTAACATGAATATGTCTGAGCTCTGTTTTAAATGGGCTTCATTTGTATTCCCCAGGTGTCAGTGGTTCAGAACTTACAGTGTATTCCAGTGCAGGAAAGCTTGTCAGTTTACCATGCAACCTTCATGGCTCTTTTAGCTGTTCCTCAATTATGTGGACCTGGAACAGCGGTCGATCACAAGAATATATTGAATTGGTCACTCATGGAGTGGTCAACGCTGAAAATCAACAGATAGCTAGAAGGCTGAGAGTGGGAACTAACTGTTCTTTACACATTAATAATCTTACCACTGCTGATGCTGGACGGTACGACTGTCAACTGTATCACAATACAAAACATTTTCCAGATTATTCTGTTATTAACTTGTCTCTTCTCAACAGTAAGTATTTCCATTTGGAATTTGGAAGATTCTCTCAGAATGATGTATTAATGCTGCTGACTCATGATTATGCAGTTAACTTTAACATAGTGTCATTTCCCACTAAAAATAATTATTTGTATTAATCAGCTTCATAAGCCTATTTTCTGAGCATGTGCAGTAGACATGTAACTATATCTCATGTTTCAGTTTCAGTCTTTGCATCCTCTCCAGTGACAGAGCTGAAGATTGGTAGTACAGTTACTCTTGTCTGTAAACTCCACAGCCCTGAGTCTTGTGGAAAAAGTGTTAGAGTGAGCTGGCTTAGTGAGACAGGAGCCCCACTGCAGGGAGACAGGTACAAGCTGTCAGAGTCAGAATGCTCCTCCAGTCTGACTGTGACACTTGAGCACTCAGACCGTAACATGAAGTGGAGATGCCTGCTAACTGTGGAGGGGAAGCTGATGGCCTCACACAGTTACACCACAAGCTTCACTGGTAAGAGCTGGCTTTCCTTCTTGTTAGAAGACAACAGAAGTTACCTGCCATTCATAATAGTATCAGGACAGTATGTACTTTTAAATCAAAATTATTTATTTTGTGTGCATTGAATATTTCAGCTGCAAACATAATTTTAAAAATGGGTCAGCTATGTTTTTCATCAGTTTTCGTCAAGAAGTTTTCGTCGTAAAAGAATGTATGGGGAGATGGTTTCATTTTTAATATTTTTGGAGGACAGACAGATTTAACAATTTCAAGTTTACTTTATTACTGGTTACAGGCCTTTAAAAATAATCATAATGCAAAATATTAAATATTAAAATACCACAAGACCACAACAACACTCTTTCAGTTCTCACAAATGCTGCATTTCTTACTGTGCGTGCCACTCTCCCATCCACTTTTATTGCATAGTTTGGCACAATGTAGCTGGCAAACATTACCCAGGATTTAACTGACCCTGCCGCACATTATATTTTGGTATAGCTCAGTCAAAACTTGGTCAGTGTCAAAGATTTCACTCAAAAAGTCCAAATAGTTCTTTCTAGTTTGTTTTCTTGTTGTTGCATATCATCAAAAACACAAATGTGCAATGGTTGAAAGATAGAGCAATACGTTGTTGTACACTTTGATAAAAGATGCCCTTTTATTCTGACGTGTGCTTTTCTGCCTCCTCATCAACCTCACTGTGTCAGCGACTAAACTGTTTCTGTAAAACTAAAATATTTCTAAACACAAAAACAGTTGGTATGTTGTCTGTCTCTTTAAACCAGATTTATTGATTTGTTCAAAATTATGTTGTATCTTGTAACCTGAATATCTCTGAGCTCTGTTTTAAATGGGCTTCATTTATTTTCCCCAGGTGTCAGTGGTTCAGAACTTAAAGTGTACTCCAGTGCAGGAGAGCTTGTCAGTTTACCATGTAACCATCATGGCTCTTCTAACTGTTCCTCAATTACGTGGACCTGGAACAGTGTTGGATCACCAGACTGTTGAATTGGTCACTCGTGGAGCGGTTAACGCTAAAGATCAACAGATAGCTAGAAGGCTGAGAGTGGGAACTTATTGTTCTTTGCACATTAATGATCTTACCAGTGCTGATGCTGGACTGTACTACTGTCGACTGTATCACAATGAAAACGATTATGAAGATGCTTCTGTTATTAACTTGTCTATTCTCAACAGTAAGTATATCCATTTGGAATTAGACACATTCTCTCAGAATGATGCATGAATGCAGTTGACGAATGATTATGCAGTTAAATTTAAAATAGTGTCATTTCCTACTAAAATAATTATTTGTGTAAATCAACTTCATGCGTCTATTTTATGAGAACGTGCAGACATGTAACTATATCTCATGTTTCATTTTCAGTCTTTGCATCCTCTCCAGTGACAGACGTGATGATTGGTAGTACAGTTACTCTTGTCTGTATACTCCACAGCCCTGGGTCTTGTGGAAAAAGCATTAGAGTGATCTGGGTTAGTGAGACAGGAGCCCCACTGCAGGGAAACAGGCACAAACTGTCAGAGTCAGAATGCTCCTCCAGTCTGACTGTGACACTTGAGCGCTCAGGCCGCAACATGAAGTGGAGATGCCAGCTAACCGAGGAGGGGAAGCCGAAGGCCTCACACAGTTACACCACCAGCTTCCCTGGTAAGAGCTGGCTTTCCTTTTAGTTAGAAGACAACAGAAGTTACTTGCCATTCATAATAGTATCAGGACCGTATGGACTTCTAAATCAAAATTATTTGTTTTGTGTGCATTGAATATTTTAGCTGCAAACATAATTTATGCTTAAATTTAAGTCGTGAAAGGTTAAAAATTAAGAATTTATTCCACACAGATACAGTTACTTCCACGTGGAAGCCTAAATTGCATAGTTTAATCTTTAAAGTATAAACTAAGAGTGCTAAAACCCTGATGCACAATCTTTATATTCCATTTATGGCTGATAGGCAGCACTGTGTTTCAGCAATACCTTATCTGAAATTTTCAGTTGTTGACAGGTTTTCATAGACTTCTGAACTACTCTGTGTTCTTAAAGATTTTAAATTCTCTAGAGGTCTTTCAACAAAAAATGAAGTTGAATTCTGACTTTAATCTTTCCTATCAATATTCCTAGTTCCACACTTCTTTCCATCACTTTGGTAAATAAAGGTGAATACTCATCTCATCTGTCCATAAGACTTTGTTCCAGAACTCAGTTTTTTCATGTACTTCTTGCAAACATTAACTTGGATCTTCTGTTCCTGAGGCTTAGCAGTGGTTTGCATGTTGTGGTGAACCCTCTGTAGTTATGCTATGTGTAGCCTTCTCTTTATGGTAGTCTTATTGACACATCTCTGCCAGCATCCTGCACAGTGTTTTGATCTGTTTAACAGATAACAAGGGTTTTTTTCTTCACAATTGAAAGTATACTTTAGTCATCTACTTCAGTGATCTTCTGTAGCCCATCATTGCTATTCATGAGCTCACTGGTGTTGTTGTTGCTCCTTAACAGTGTATCAAACAGTTGACTTTGGCACACCCAATGTTTTGCTATGTCTCTGTTCATTTATTCAGATTGTGCAGCTCATGATGGCCTGCTTTACTGGCACTGACACTTATTTGGTCATCATGTTGAGAGACAACAGCAACTCACCCCAACTGTAAAGTCCACACCTAGAATCAATTCTATAAAATTTGTTTGCTTTCTTGTGCATGAAAAAATGCAATGACACACAGCTGACCAAGACATAGCTGACAGTAATTGTCCAATTACATTTGGTGCAGGAGTATGTATAAAAAGGGCTGTAATTCCTACACGGATCGACAGACATGGAAGAAAATACCCTCAAATGAAAGCTGACAATCTTCTCTTTATCCTTCCTCACATTCATTGGTTTATTTCAAATCCAAAGTGCTGGAGTACGAGCAACCCAACAAAACTAGTGTCACTGTCCAAATACTTAGGGACTGCACTTGATACGTTGATACATAATCAAAGCTACGGATTCTGCAATGCCAGTGTGTAAAGCATGGTGTTGCATGGAGTCAGGAAAAGAGGGTGTTGCATGTCACATAAAAACAAAAGAACAAACAACAGAAGGCAAAAGTGTATGTGAGAATAGTAAACTTGAGTACAGGACAGAGGAGGAGCCTTAATAGCAGCTCTCAGTCCTCTTCAGCTGCAAGCACAAATGAGGAACAGCAGGAAGTAACACTTGCGTGGTTGGTAAGTACGTAGGTCCATAGATCTTGTTGACTTGAACACAATACTGAACCTAAATTGCATCAGTAAATATGCCTCAGGAGAAGTTACACAGCTATTCTATTAGAATTTCCCTCTATTCAGGTATGGATGAATAAATACTGTCTATGACACACAATAAAGTTAATATAGGAATAGTTTGCTTTGTATTGTACTTGTATTGTCAAGTACAGTTTGCATCTCAATGTTCTTAACACTATTGCAAATGATCAGGATTATTAATATTTTAAGTTCATTTAGGAATTGCAGTGATTTTTATATTTCACTCCATGCCCTCAGATGTGAACGCCTGTCTGTCTGTTTGTCTGATATTTTCATAGATGGCAAGTACCGAGAGTTGCCGGCCCGACTGGTTGTCTTCTTCCTTCTCCTGGCCATCCCCCCGATTATTGGAACCATCTTTTACATAAGGAGGAGGAAACATGCACAGACAGGTGACACAATGAGGAGCAGGTGTTTCCACAAATGGCAGACTACAGGATTTGTGTAGTGTGAAACACTTATAATACACTGAAGCAATTATAATACACTGGAAATATGTCATATAGCAATGTCAGTGTGAAAGCTACATCATTAAATAGTCATCACAAACACAACGATAAGGGGAGATCAGTGTTTACATTATAGTGTCAATGCAAAAGTATGTAAATTATTATATCAGAAGTATGCAATCAGACTGTATCAGAGTGTAAATTACTGTGTCAGTAGTATACAATCAGACTACATCAGTCAGTGTAGTCATTGTGTAAATTGCACCATCAGAACCACGCTGTAGTACTAGAACAAGTGGTGTAAGACTGTACTGCTGAGAACTGACAGTTACACCTTTTTTGTTTCCTGTAGACCAAATGCCCTCTGGACCCTCTTTGGATTATGGCAATATAGAGATGTTGGACAGAAACGCCGTTCCTAATTTCTCAGTCACCCAGCAAAATGCATGCAATGACTTGTAACATCGATATGTATATAAGGGAAATAATAACTCAGTTACAGTTACTGCATATCTTAAATGTTGACCTGCCATTTTTTATTCTTCTGCACAGTATACATACTGCTACGATGAAACAATATTCTGGGCATTTCTCATTATTAATGCTTTGCTTAATGCTGGCCCTAGTTGAAATAAAAACTGATTCACAAAATCCTGAAGATACATCCTTTCCCATATCTACTGTCTGAGCATAGCATGTGTTTTCATATCATCACCTGTTGGACCTGTTGTTGAAATATGAAAATTCCTGAAATATGGTCTGATATTATGGCTTTTGCTCTAATCAATTATACTGCTTGTCAGGGGTAAGTCAATTCAACACAAGTCTGTGCACCTTATGTGCCTTGAAAAATGCTTAGTTCTCACAATGTAATTACGTTAATCGATTTAGTCATGTTTTGATATGACTGTAATGTAGTTGTTTTCATACTATTCATTTTTAATTCTGCAAATGTGTTTTCCCACATAGCTTATTTTCAGTGACTAGGGGACCGCACTTATATTCCTCATAGCAAACATAGCTTTTTCTGACATAATGTGACCTTAAGAGGAGAAATCATCCCTCAGTAGACAGAACGTGTCTAATTAAGAGCAATTAACTGCTCATTGGTATTCAGAATAAAAACCAACAACCATAGCGGGTCCCCAGGATTGCGTTGGGAAACCTCTGCTGCAATGTATACATTTGTCCACAAGAGGGCAGTTTAGTTCTTTATATGTCTAGTCAGTGCAATAAGCAAGAGTTGGTGCATTTAATTTACTTGTGATGGTAGCTGTCATTCCACTTCTAACAGCATTGTCATCTAGTAGTACGCATTTGAAATCCTGTGCCCCAATGTAACATTCCTAACAGAGGTTTGTAAGCTGCAATTGACAACTCTTGTTGTGTATTTTCTGAGAAGATTATAAGCGTGCAAATCTTTAGCTTGTCACTTTTAGATTCTCATCCACCTGCTAACTAAGTGTGGAACTGAAGTAGAGCAGCCATGCCTCTTTGAGCAGGGCAATGGAGAGAAAGTCCAGAAAGTGATAATCTTAGCACAACTCCACCCCCTGTTCCCACCCCCACATCTCCAGCCTTCCCCCCAACCTCAACCCCCAGGTCAGTGATGGTGTCCACCATGTCTGGCTGGAGGGTCCCCAAAGATTGACTACACTACTGAAGGGGCACAGGAGACACAATGGAAAACTGTGAGAGAGAGAGAGAGAGAGAGAGAGAGAGAGAGAGAGAGAGAGAGAGAGAGGGTGGGTGGGTGGGTAGGTGAGTGAGTGAGTGAGTAGGTGGGTGGGTAAGTGGGTGGGTGGGTAGGTGAGTGAGTGAGTGAATAGACGGGCAGGCAGGTAGGTGAGTGAGTTGGTGGGTGGGTGAGTGAGTGAGTGAGTGAGTGAGTGAGTGGTGAGTGAGTGAGTGAGTGAGTAGGTGGGTGGGTAAGTGGGTGGGTGGGTAGGTGAGTGAGTGAGTAGACGGGCAGGCAGGTGGGTGAGTGAGTTGGTGGGTGGGTGAGTGAGTGAGTGAGTGAGTGAGTGGGTGGGTGAGTGAGTGAGTAGACGGGCAGGCGGGTGGGTGGGTGAGTGAGTAGGGTGAGGGAGTGAGTGAACGGGCGGGCAGGTGGGTGAATGAATGTGTGGATGGGTGAGTGAGTGGGTGAGTGAGTGAGTGAGTGCGTGGGTAGGTGAGTGAGTGAGTGAGTAGACGGGCAGGTGGGTGGGTGAGTGAGTTGGTGGGTGGATGAGTGAGTGGGGGGGGTGTTTTTCCCATATTGCCCATATTGTTATAAGCCAGGTATTATCATGGCAGATGCCAATAAAGTAAATACAGATATGTTAAGTATATTAAATTATGATTGAATTATACTCTGTAAATGAGTAATCTGATGACGTTGTCCCTGGAAATCAGGATGGGCCTGCGATCAGCAGGCCAGGGCTGGTCTGGGAAAGACAGGGTTGGGATTTACTTATAGCAGGCTGTATAATTCCACAGCTCAAACGTCCAGTAATTACTAATAATGCCATTTACAGCAGAGAAGGAAGGCTTATAAAACTACAAAAATCATAATCCCTTGTATTTAAAATGTTGAAACTGGGGTATTCAGGTCACATTATAGCATACAATGCTGAATCCTGGTAACATTTAATTACATGCCACAAATTTTTTTTATCTCAGAGAATATCTTTTTCAAGCATTTGAAACAACTAGCCTTCACTTTTAAAAATATGAAGATAGCACTGATAATACAATATTCTGTAGCCAAAGGGGCATTTCCTTAATAACTAACATCTACCTGTTTTGTTTTTCAAATACTTTTATTTTTTTATATTTTAAATACATCCACTTATGAACTCTAGAGTGGATTTATTTGCATTTTATTTCACTTCATGTGACCAGCTGCCAAAAGACAAATGAATTTGAAAGTATAGGTTCGTTGTCTGGTATGATCCTAGCACCTCTTTCTCACTTGCAGTAGTCTGCGAGCAGGCTGTGAATTGTGGATATTTACGTTACGATGCCACAATTCACACATTTAAAGATAAGATAAAGAGCGCTGACATATTGGTTTCTGCAGTTCTATTTTCTGAGCTGAATTTCTAGCCAGGGGAAGGGGGCCAGGGTCACTGACGAGACCCTTTATAAATGCAGCCAGTTGGATAGGTGACTTCTGCTATCTTCATCTCCCTCTCCCCATAGAAAATGTCTTTGCACAGCACAGGGACTTACAGTGCAGTGCTAGGTTGACCTATAAACTCCAGTGAATAAACTAAAGGGATTACTGAAGGAATCACTGACTGCCCAATGTAGCCCTGACACTCCTACCTCATTGTGGAAATCTCAAATTTAAAGAAAGAAAAATGGTTCCGTCATTTAATTTCTGAGATGTTACTATGATCAACTGAAAGCAAAATAATATACTACCTGTCTTGAGAATGTGCTTGCACTCAGACGCTTAAAAATGTAATATTGTGCTTGTTATGATGCCATCTTTTCTCCTTGGTGGCTCTGAAATATTATAAGCTCCCTGTTTCAATATGTCATTGTGCAATTAAGCATATGCTTCTTAACCACAAGCCACCACTTGTGCTCTTTGAGTTTCAGAACAGCCCTGGGAATAGCCCTGAACAGAGGTGAACAACACACCTGTCTTCGGGGCTGCAGGACATGTTTCAGAGTCAGAAAAGAAACAGGAAGTGTCATGGTTCTGTGGTTTGTCTGCGTTTCCCTTTTGGGCCGCCAGATGGCGGCACTTCAGTTTTCAGTTCTGTTCATTTACCCTGTTTAATTGTATTATTGTTTTCAATTATTCAATTATTGTTTTTTGGTTGTCTCGTTTTCCCTTCCCTCTCTGTGGCCCGATTGTGCATTGTGCCCTCCTGTGTCTCGTCAGTGTCTTGTCTATTTAAGTTCCTTTCTTCCCTACTGGGGTGCTGGATCCTTGTGTGTTTCTGATCGTGTTTCTGCCCTCTGTGTTTCCTCCTGAGAGTAGCCTCCTCTGTGTTTCTGTTTCTACATATTTTTCTACAGATTTTCTTTGTTTTCTGTGTTTTACCCTGCAAGGCTTTTTGTTTCCTGCTTTTGTTCCTGTTTTGAAAAGTCTTCGTTTCAATTTACCGTTTGGAGTTTTGAGTTTATTCCCCTCACTCTGCGTTTGGGTCCTAACCCCCTGTATCTGTGACCGAAGGATCCAGCCAGTATTGGACCCAGCGGAGTTGTTTTTATTATTTTTTTCCCCTCTTCCCATTTCCTGAGCTTTTTTGGTTTTTTTGTTTTATCATGCCGCCAGTGTGGTGGAGTGATCCCGAGGACTCGCCACCCAGCGACTGGGAGCTCGAGCCAGTTTTCACCTTTGAGCCTCCCAGAGCCCGGGGCGGGCGGTCACGGAGGCGTCGTGGTTGGGCCGCCTCCCGGTCGGCCAGACCTCCAGCTGCTCAGCCAGCAGAGCCCTCGCATGCTTTTTTTTTGAGGGGTCTCGGCTGGCCATTTTGAGGGCCTGGTTCGCGGGGGCCCGCCGGTCCCATCCGGCAGCCCAGCCGGATTCCCTACGGCTAGGGTCTGTTCCTGAACCAAGCCCAGCCCAGACTGCAGCTGGGGCCTCCTGCGTCGCCCCGCGCCCAGGAGGGGCCTCCTGCGTCGCCCCGCGCCCAGGAGGGGCCTCCTGCGTCGCCCCGCGCCCAGGAGGGGCCTCCTGCGTCGCCCCGCGCCCAGGAGGGGCCTCCTGCGTCGCCCCGCGCCCAGGAGGGGCCTCGCCAATCAGTTTACCTGTCTGCCTGTCTAAGTCAGTCAGCTTGTTTTGTCCTGTCGGTCCTTGTGCCTGTTTTTGGGTTCGCCCCTTTCCTTCCCTGTCTGTCTGTCCCTTAGTGTGTCTGTCAGCCTTGCTGTGTGTCTCCCCTTGTGCTTGTCTCCATCTGCCCTTCTGTTAGTCCTCCCTGTCTGTCTTAGCCCATTCCGTGTTGTCGGTGAGTCCGTTTCGTGTTGAGTCCACTGAGCTGTCTGAGTCCAGTTCCTCCTTTGAATCTCATGCAATTACTGTAACTCATCCCTCAAAATTTCACAGTTCTGTACCGTCCTCCAGGTCCACTCGGCTCTTTCCTGGACGAGCTGGACACTCTCCTAAGCTCCCTCCCTGAGGATGGCACTCTTGCTATTCTACTGGGAGACTTCAATCTCCCACCAGAGACCTCCCAACTGTCCAGGGTTGCCTCACTCCTCCAGTCTTTCGCCCTATCCCTGTCCTCGTCCCCCCCACACACAAGGCTGGTAACCAACTAGACCTTGTATTCACCAGAAGCTGCTCCATTCCCCAACTTACAGTGACTTCCCTCCATGTCTCAGACCACTTCTTTCTTTCTCCCTCCTATTTACTCCCCCTCAATTCATCCAACAGCTCACCCACAGTAACTTTCAGGAGAAATCTCTCTACTGTCACAATCCTCCCTCATCTCCACTGTTCTGTCTACACTTCCCCCTCCTGCATCTTTCTCTAACCTGCCAGTTGATCTTGCTACCTCCACCTTCAACTCCTGCCTCTCCCAGTCCCTCGACTCCAGACTCTTGTCTCCAAACCAGGTATGCTCCTCACCCCCCTGCCCATGGCTCTACGCTCCAGCATCACTGCGGGCTGCAGAGAGGAAGTGGAGCAAATCCCGATCCTCTGATGACCTGACCGCATATCATACCCTGCTGACGACTTTCACATCTGCCCTCACGTCAGCTAAAGCCTCATTTTTCCAATCGAAGATCAGTGCATGCGTCTCTAATCCACGCAAACTATTCTCCTCCACCTCTTCCCCCCCCCCCCTTCCCCCCTCATTCCCCTCCTCCTCCCCGCACCCCACATTCCTCCTCTCCACCCCACTCCCTCTTCCCTCTCCGCAGATGACGTTCTGGCTGCCTTTGAAGGAAAGGTGGCTACGATCCGGAACTCCTTCACCCATCCAGTGAGCCCGCCAACCCCCCGGGACAAACCCACAGCCACACTGACCTCCTTTGAGATGCTGGAGGATTCTGATCTTCTACAACTCATCACCTCATCGTGCAACCACCTGTCCACTAGACCCCATCCCATCTACAGTTCTCCAATCCATTTCCAGCGAGTTCCTTCCCTATCTGTCCTCCATTGTTAATTCCTCTTTCCTCTGGTCATGTTCCCTCTGATTTTAAGATGGCTTGTGTTACCCCACTTCTCAAAACCCACCTCAGACACCTCCGATGTAATGAATTATCGACCCGTATCGCTTATACCCTTTCTGTCCAAAACACTTGAACAAGCAGTTCTTAAACAACTAACCTCTTTTCTCCATCAGAACAACCTGCTAGACCCTCACCAGTCTGGCTTCCGATCTGGGCACTCAACAGACTGCGCTCCTAGCTGTCACGGAGGCACTTGCCACTGCAAGAGCCTCACGCCTCTCCTCTGTCCTGATCCTCCTTGACCTGTCTGCAGCTTTCGACACGGTCAACCATAAAATATTCCTCTCCACCTTGGCTGGGATGGGCATCGCCGGGACTGCCCTGTCTTTGTTCGCTTCCTATCTTGCAGATAGGTCCTACCAGGTCACCTGGAAGGGGTCTGCCTCTGCTTCTCATCCCCTTGTTAC
Source organism: Anguilla japonica (assembly GCA_025169545.1). Lineage (NCBI taxonomy): Eukaryota > Metazoa > Chordata > Actinopteri > Anguilliformes > Anguillidae > Anguilla > Anguilla japonica. The sequence goes on along the minus strand of JANEZO010000068.1, from coordinate 1,438 downwards.
GGGAGTGCCGCAGGGATTTGTACTGGGTCCTCTGCTGTTCTCCTTATACACCAGATCCCTTGGTTCAGTCATTAATTCACATGGCTTCTCCTATCATTGTTATGCAGATGACACAACTCTTCTTTTCTTTCCCCCCCTCGGCCACACAGATCAATGGTAAGATCTTCCTGCCTGGCTGACATCTCCACCTGGATGGCCAGCCACCATCTGAAGCTCAACCTCAACAAAACTGAGCTGCTCTTCCCATGCAAGACCTCCTTACTTTGAGCTCTCAATCACGGTTGATGGCACCACAGTGACTGCCTCTCACTCTGCGAAGAGCTTGGGGGTGGTCCTGGATGGCCAACTGGACCTCAAGGAGCACATCAAGGCAACATCACGGTCCTGCAGATTCCTTCTGTACAACATCAGAAGGATTCGACCATACCTGACGACACACTCCACCCAGCTGCTCGTCCAGGCCACGGTGACCTCTCGCCTTGATTACTGCAACTCTCTCCTTGCAAGCCTGCCAGCTTGTGCCATACAGCCACTACAGATGATTCAGAATGCCGCTGCCCGACTCATCTACAACCTTCCAAAATTATCCCACGTCACTCCTCTGCTGCGATCACTCCAATGGCTACCGGTCGCTGCCAGGATCCGGTTCAAAGCCCTGACCCTTGCCTACACTGCTGCCAACAGGACAGCCCCCATCTACTTGCAGGACATGGCTCAATTCTATGTGCCTGCGTGACCACTTCGCTCTGCGGCAACAGGACGCCTTGTAACCCCTCCCACCCGCCCAAAGGGATCACAGAGCTTCTCCACCCTAGCTCCCCAGTGGTGGAATGAACTCCCCGTCCCTCTCAACCTCCCCCTCACTACCCATCTTCCGCCGTGGCCTGAAGACTCATCTCTTCAGACTATACCTAGACATACAGCGTGGTGGTGGTTAATTTCACTCTAAATCTCCCCCCACACCTCTTTTTTTTTTCATGACACTTGTTACATGTTGCCCCATCCCAGCACTTTTTGCTAATTTGTATTTGTCCTAATACTGTAGCATATTCTTCTGCCTAGTTGGCTTTGCAGAGGTTAGGTCTGAATAGTGTTCACTGTGAACTAAACTGTGTTCTTGGCTAGAAATAGCTGTACAAAATAAGTATTGTACCTTACTGAACCTGTGTTTAGCAGTTGTCTATGACCAAGAAATGCACTTTTGTACGTCGCTTTGGATAAAAGCGTCTGCCAAATAAATGTAATGTAATGTTGTGCCCATCAGTGTCTTGTCTATTTAAGTTCCTTTCTTCCCTGACTCGGGTGCTGGATCCTTGTGTTTCTGCCCTGTGTGTTTCCTCCTGAGTAGCCTACTGAGTGTTTCTGCCCTTGTTCCATTTCTACATATTTTTGTATTCTTTGTTTTCTGTGTTTTACCTTGCAAGACTTTTTGTTCCTG